>CACKRE030005010.1:14861-55076 GCA_902602495.3 Ectocarpus sp. CCAP 1310/34 | reverse complement strand
CCCTACCGTTGCAGACCACTCGCCCAGCTCCGCCCAGTATTCGGAGTCCACCACGTGCTGCCAATTGGTCGAGCACCCGTCGCGGCTACCGGGGCGGTCACATGCGAAGCATCGCCGAAGCTCCCCTGCCGCTGCCGGTTCTTTGCCGTGCACCACTTTGCCACACGAGGCGCGGCGCTGCCGGACCATCCTGGAAAAACCGAAAAAACCGTTGAAAATGGCGGTATATAGCTGCTGGCCGAATCGCCGGTATTGGCGTCTACAATTGGTAATCCTCGATGCTGTTTCAGCCTGAGCAAGTACAGACCCTGACCTATACGACGCACCCGCTGAGACCGCAAGATTCTCCTCGTAAGGCAAACCTGGGCCTGGTGCCGCTGCTGCACCGACTGCACCGAGATGCTCCGCGTGTTGAAGCCCTGCTGAGGCCCTCTTGCGAGGTAGCTTCGGTTTGAAGCACAGATAGCTACCGAACGCCCAAAACTTGCACCAGCACCTCAAGTGTGAGTGTGACAACAGTATACCGAGGTTCGATTATGCCTGTTGGCGACGACGAGGCTCCTACGGCTCTGTGAACACGCAGCCTGCTGTGGCATGCAGCCTGCTGCCCAGGGGGCTTTTGAGGGGGGGTCAAAAAGAAAACAGGATACCATCTGCGAGTGCCCGGCGTACCTGTTTAGCCGCCTTGACCAGTGTTACGTCGGGCCTTGTGGACCGATTCGCGTCGTTTCTTCTCCTCTACCCTTCAGCAGTGCACCTTCTAGCGGATCGTCTCTTCTGCGACACCAACCGCGCGGTGGGCGTCTCGTACTGACGGAGCAAGGACCAATAAAAAAAAAAAAAAATTATAAACCAAATAACACTGAGCAACACCGACAGCCCAGCTTTGCCACAGAACGCGCCATTCAAGCAACTCTTGTTTTGGTTAATCCTCGCGTACCCCTTTTCTCTGTGAGGAATCCATCAGAGAGTAGACATGTTTTTTGGATTATGGGATGGATAGGGGTCAAAGTTCGGTTTGCACAATATTTGAAAATTTTATATTTGACGTCACAGCAGTCAACATGCCCACCGACCAAATCCAGAACACACAGAGTCCACGGACGACGACAGAGAACGTGTGGGGTACCTCTCGTGCTTGTTGGACTCTCGCAGCGAGGGTAGAGGAGAGGGGTGCCTTGGTGCACGGAGGTGCTACAGTGGACGGAGAGGTTTTTTGGTCGACTGGCATACTGCAACAAGGAGGAAGATGAGGCCCGCAGATTACGGGCGGGAACACGGGACAGTAGTCTAGGACAGGAGAGACTCACGCGGCCGAAAGAGGCCCAAAAATATCCCTACCCTATACTATGTAACCCTACAGCCCTAGCCACACTGAAACCAAGCTTAATTTCCTCGCAAAGACTACTGAAACATTATCACCGAGAGGGGGTGGCACAGGGAAGCTCCGAACACCAGGTCGAGGACACGACTGACTGCAGCCGAGGAGAACGGGCCAGAGACGGCACAGAGCGTGTTGAGAGGCATGTGCCGGGCTGAAAATTACGGAGGTGGCAGGAATATGTACCAGTCACACGTCTGCCTCTACAATAATATGCGTATTATGTAGCGTGACCCCCCCCCCGTCGCTTTTCCCATTGCCCCAGAAGATGAGAGGATTGATTGCGTCATTGTTTGACGTTATATATTTATTGGCTCGTGTCTGCATCATGTACAGCAGTAGTGGCAACCTGAATAGTAAAGTGCCCGATATAGTGGCATGAAAATCTCCTGGCAAAATCTCAACCCGATATAGTGGCACTTTGCCACTATTGAGGACGGGGCCCTCAATAGTGGCATTTCGGGCATCACACACACCCAATAGTGGCAGTTCCAACTAGTGGACCCCAACTATACCGACGCTGTACTGCACACCTGCCCACACACACTCTCAGTAGTGGGCACCACACGTATCATGCTAGTCTGCGCGGACCAAGAACTGTGTAAACTCCCAAACCGACCACTGGGAGAGAAAGATGGGCACGAGTGTCGCCTTGGCTGCGCTGGCAGGCTTCATGGCATATGTGGTGAACCAGAGGAGGAGGGCGGCCAAGAAATACACCGCATGCCGCATACCGCGTCTGCAACCCGTGCATCGCCAAGAAGCNAAAAAAAAATGATATGCCACCTATGATACAATGCGTTTGGACGTGGTTCCTGTGGTCTGCCTGCACGGAAAAAACAGGTCTTGACCACAGAAGGCTCGGTAGCCGTTGGATAATCAACGGCCATTTCATGTGTTTCATGCGGATACTGCTGCACACAAATAAACCACGAGGAGTGGAACAGTGTACAGCGTGAACGTCGAAGCTCTTTATTCGATATAGTGGCACTATTGCCACTATCGACTGTCTAATAGTGGCAATAGTGCCACTATATCGAATAGTGGCACTGCCCTGAATAGTGGCACAATTCTGTCTGGGCCACTATATGCCACTATATCGGGCCACCTACTGTATCTGGTTATTGTGCCGACGGCGGAAGGACCAACGAACCACCCACGCGCGCGATTACACCGGCCCCGGCGTCACTGTGTATTCAGCAGTAGCACGGGTACAAGGATTGATTCAGGCGACCCTTTTTCATGTTTCGCCTTGATTGCTGGTATTTGATTCTTAGCTGTAGACTATTTTGCTTTGATCGGCATCGTGTGCCGAGCGCGAGAGATCTTTCGGCTCTCATTACCAATATTTTTGTCTGGATGGGACCTTCCTACTACGGTGGGTCTCTCTTGTTCTTCTACCTAATCCAATTTGTTTTCTTCTCCGTTTGATTTCAAAAAGCGTGTGTGCCCACGTATACCCTTTCTAGATCAAGGTAGGCAGCCACGAGTTTTCTGCTTGCTTATAAAAACTCTGGCATGCGTGGCAAAACAAATGAGGTTTCGTGCTGTCGATGAGAGGAGCGCGTTGAGTTCCAATCAATGCATTGCTGCTGATTTCTTGCACACTTTCATCACAAGTTTTTGCAGAATGAACCACAGCAGCAGCAGTTAGAGCTCGTTTCTCTTGAGCTTTTGTTTTGTTTCGGGTCTTCACTTTAAATCAGTGCTCACAGCACTATTAGTGGTGCCGTTTACTCCAACCCGTGGTCATACGAAAGGGCCCCTCTCTACCCTCCCCTCCTGCGATACATTGCGTTCGATTTTAAATGCGAGACGAGTTCAGCACTCTGTTCCCTCTGTCTACACACGAAATATAAATAGCGCTATCCACTACGTCAGGAGCGAAAGCGACAGAAAAACTCACGTTGCAAGAAAAACTCGCTTACGCCGGGATTCGAACCATTGACCTGACCTCGAAAAGGGTTCGAGGATACCAACTAGACTACCGGACCGGCTGCAATAGAGGTTCATGGTCAGGCTCAGATGTTGCACAAAAAAAGGAGTTCTTAGATTTCAAGTTTCGAGGCTCAATTTTCAAACCGTCAACTTCTTAAGTGCGGGCGCTAGAAGTGTAGGGAATGGCGCCCACGCTACAACACTCCATCCAGCCGTCGCGTTCGTTGCGTCAATCCCCGTCCAGTCGTACCCTTACGGTCTATCACATTTGAACGCGACACCTCACTCAAGATGTCTTACGGAAATAGTACTGTAGTGCGGCCACCGGACGTGTTGATTGAGGACATCTCAAACAAGCTTAAAGAAGATGGTAGCCGGTATCGGCCTTTTTTGGTGGGGGGTGATTCCATATCAGGCCTATTGCCCCCTGGAGTCAAGTTCGCCCTGTACATAGTCGGTCGCCCCGGTGGTCTATTGGGTAACCACGCAGCCTGCTAAGGGCCAGGTCATGGGTTCGAGTCCCGGCAGAGTGAGTTTTATTCTCACTAAATAATTCCTGGTCCAGGATGAAAGCGACGCGTTGCAAAGCTCGTTGTTAGTTAACCATAATCGACTTCGTAAGTCGCGAGGGAAGGGATTGATGTACCTTCTCGCGATAAAAATACCTCAGGCAGGAACCGCAGGAGGGGGTCCAGCCCCCCCTCCTATGTGACCCCGGTTGGGTCGTCTAGCTAGTATAAGCGGAGGATGANAGGTCATGGGTTCGAGTCCCGGCAGAGTGAGTTTTATTCTCACTAAATAATTCCTGGTCCAGGATGAAAGCGACGCGTTGCAAAGCTCGTTGTTAGTTAACCATAATCGACTTCGTAAGTCGCGAGGGAAGGGATTGATGTACCTTCTCGCGATAAAAATACCTCAGGCAGGAACCGCAGGAGGGGGTCCAGCCCCCCCTCCTATGTGACCCCGGTTGGGTCGTCTAGCTAGTATAAGCGGAGGATGAGGGCCAGAGGGGCAGACGACAGAATCCGATGATGGGAGAAAAAAAAAAAAGTCGGCCTTCAACAACAAGGAGTACCACTCACTACTTGGGCTTTGGGTTAGGTTAGCCGCCACGAAATACAGTATTATTTCTTCGTTCGTGAGTAGTGTGGGACTCCGTGAAGGCTTTGCTTGTCTTCTCTGTTAGTAAACAATAACTCGTCAGTGCGCCACGGATGGGTGTATTGGGCTTTCACCGGGGCTTGTTCAGTAGAATGTGTCAATATCGTAGAGCGATCTCGGTGACCTCCTGCTCACTCCGCATCTACGGCAGCAACCCGCCTGTGACTCGACGTCGTGGTTGGTCGTCGAAATATTCGGGTGTTTCGCGAGGGAAAGGCCTGAACTTACATTTTTTTTTTTCCCAGACACCGCTACTGAATCATCGACCTTTACTGATTCTTATCACGAAAAAAAAACAGAGAGTGCGCAACGGATAGGTGTGGGGCTGCTGTCATACTTTTTCTATTCTATTTCAATACTGTTTCTCTTTTCACGAAAAAAATGGATAGAAAAATGCACAACGGATGGGTGTGGGACTGTCACATTACTTCTTGTTCTATTTACTCACCGTGATTCATGTTTTTGGTGTAGATTGTGACGAACCAAAAAAAAATATGTGTGCAACGGATATATTTGTTCTTACCGGCTCTTCCCTGTGTGACATGTCTTGAGAATGTTTTCCTGCGATTTTTTTTCCTCTCCGGCTGATGTCGCCGCTGCCCTGAGGTCTCATTCTACTTCGTCTGCCCAAGGCTAGACACAATAATATCTTTTCCTCGCAACGCTGCATCCAGCACGTTCGTTTGAAGATCCCGTGTCAATTCCGGTCGGTCGCCTCACCCATGAGGAGAGGCGACATGGTCCGCCTAAGCAGCATGATGAACGCATTGTTCATCTCCTTCATCGCAATGATCGTGATCAACGTCGGCGTTGCCATGGCAGGAGTCAGCTCCGTAGGAGGACATTCTACGCCGGCGGTAAGTCCAGTCGAAGTAGGGACACGGGTCAAGGTGTAGATTAGACTATCGGTCTCCGCAATCGACACATTCAGTGGCCAACCTTCTTTCTAACAATGGATCGCGTCGATCGCTACCGTGGCGGTTCGAGAGTACAAAGGCTACAGCAAGATCTGGAGCATCTGTCGAAATCTACTCCCTGCATCTCGCCGCTGTTTTCGTACGTACGTCTGCGCTGTTGCGCCTGACTCCAGATCGACGTCTTGGTCGACAACAACGGCGTCATGTTTCCGACTCCATCCTTCGCGCAGCTCGCAGGAGGTAAGTGAAGATAAGGCCACCGACCGACTGTACGTCTCCTGTGAACGCACACCACGTACATGTCCATCTGCCGCTCTGCCGAGGTACTGGCGGTCTACATTGTTGTCGAGAACGACCTGCTTCCCCGAGAAAAATGCAACGGGTAAAAGCCGGATTTGACCTGCGCGCATACTTTTTTTCCATCCATGCAGCCTTTACAAAACATCGGGTTGCGCACCTCCACCGTGGCATCACCGAATACGCACAAGCTTCTACGTAACCTCCGCGCCTTCTTATGTTGGCCGTAGACTGCAGATTGGCAGAATCACACGAACAAACTGTACGCGTGTGTGGACGTGCGATCCACGAGAAAGATCTGGCGGGTAAAACGAAGGACACTGGAAATCGTAATATTTCCCGCAGCAGTGACAGCACCCCATCACGTTCAGCGCAGAACAGTGTATTGTGTGTGAAAGAAATGATGCAGTTGCGCATGGTAAGATACTTGTCGGGCAAGGATTTCTCACGTGGCGGGTGCCCATGCGATGTCGACGTCCGCGAGAATCGTAAAAACACATAGTCTACCTAATTTCCAAAATCCTTCGCGAGGCCGCTGTTGACATAGACTAGTCTACATGTCGACTACAGCAGTCCAGAGGCTCGCTCTCCGATGCCAATCCACACACACAATGTTGCATTGGATTTCTTTAGTCTCTGTGGTAATTTTGAGCGGGGCACGGTTCGTGGGCCATGATCTCTGCGTGTGGTGCCTGCAACCGCTGCTGCTGTCCATGTGTGTTGAGTCGGCTGCGAAGCCAGCACGAACAAATGTAGTGCACACGAGCGCTATTGTCTACATCGAGACTACATGCGGGCACCGCTGTGAAGACATGATAGGCCGCAGCGAACACTTCATCTATGCCCAACCGCGCTCAAAAACAGCTTGGCTATGAAGGGCAAGCATCAAATGTGGTAGCACCTTGACCTCTGAAGGACAGAGAGACGGAGGACAGGGTCGCCCGCATGGCGCATCTGCGCATCGTCGTCAGACATGCGACAGCACTGTGGACGTCGGCCAATGACGGCACCCGGAAAAATATACTGGCGGGATATTTTCAGCCTAGGCAGCGGGGTAACTGCGTAGGGTAGGGCCTCAGATAAAGCTATTGCAATGAATACCATCGTATATAGCTCACGGTGTAGGAAGTGTGGGGCGGATGTTGGATCGAGATGAGGATTGCCTTCGTGCGATGGATGTGACTAGTCTTATGGTTCCGGTATGTCGCCATAGAGTGTTCACTTCGTTTGTGTGCACTTCAACCAGCTTTTTAACCAGCACCTTGGGACTGATTTTGACTGATGTAGACCAGTCTTGGAGAGGAGGGGTGGTTCATGGCGTGTGAGCTGCCCCCCTCCTCCTCCGTCACCCTATCCATGAGCCTTGTTCACGTCGTGGTCTTTCGCTGTGATTTCTAGGCGACGAGGATGTCATCGCCTCGTTGCAAGCGACCGTATCTCCTTCCTCCCACCCGAGGAAGAAGGTTGGGAAGTTCTTCAGGCCTATCCTTCGCCTGCCCCAGGTCAGTTTGTTGCCGGTTGCGCAAGGTATAGCACTGGCCCATAGGAAGAATAACGAACGCCTTCCTATCGTGTCGGTCAATTGCTAGACTAAGTTGCGTTTGTCACCATGTGGCAGGCGAGTGTTTCAATGAGGACAACAGTTCATCCATGTGTACGGCTGTATGTATGCGTAAGTCGCTCTCAACTTCTCATAAAAAAGATGCTTTAATACAATCAGAAGACTGCAGGTATCTGGCTGTAGGCTTAAGACTACCTCTCCCGACTCCTTCCCCAACTACCGAACGCCAATCATCTGCAGTATCTCCGTCTCGAGAATCACGCCACCCTTGTCCCGTGAATAACACTTTTTTACATGCGCATTGATACACTATGTCTGCCGTAAAAGTTTTTTTCCGAACCGATCGACACGTGTTCGTGTGTACATACATGTTCGTTTAGACCGACATTCATCACGTTCCACTTGCCACGCTCACTCCTAGGGCTACTAGAGGATTTCGATGGTGACTTGCCTCACGAGAGGATGCCGAACTTCAAAATCCCGAACTTTGTCGTGGTCTGAACCTGTTTGGGAATGATCGGAGAGAAAATTCCAAGGACGCGACCCCCCCTCTGTGTGACGATAACGAGCCTGAACAAGCGGGTAGTAGGCGACACCCTCACTTGCGATATGGCAAAGAACACAACACCTTCCCCCTGCGCATCTTGCCTATCTTGCATTCGCAGGTCTTCTCGTCTCCCACTCCGTCCCCGCAAGAGTGCACCCGCGTCGAGCTCTCTGGGAACTTATCGCACGCGGTGAGCGACGTGCCGTCGCAGTTCACCGTGCAGGTCAAGGTGAGTACGAATGACTAGACTGCACGAGCGTCTGTCTTTCCGGGGGTGGTTGTCCCACCCGGTGTGTTCGCGTATGGTCCAACTCTACCGCATATGGTAAGATACAGTGTATGCTGCACCTGGCCAGAACGCACGAGGGTCTCTCTCTGTGGGTGATGAATTTTGACGCACACGGTGTGCGGCGTACGGTTCAACTTCACCGTGCAAGTCGACCCATGTTGGCTTCTGCGTTGAAGTGCGACCATATATCGCCGACAAAACCCATCCCAAGAGAAGTCGACTAAATTCTTGCTGGGCCTGAGTAGGAGACGCCTCCTTGAACGGTAAGACCTACTGATGCAAGATGGGGAGGATGCACAGAGGGCAGCGCAATGTTCCATGTCGTATAGTAAATTTGTGCCTTTTTGCTGGTGTTGTTCCTTATTGCGTGGCCTGTGCCGTTGTTTCTGGTGTTTTTTTCTTCTTGCCGTCCTTGGTTGTCACGAGTGTTATCTTTATTAGACAAAATGCTCGTTCATACTGTGTGTCTGTGGGGACAACCATCTGCAGGACTCTCACGGGGCCAACTCCTCAGGAAGCAGTTGGTGGCCATGGAAGAAGGCTGGTATCGAGGTCAGTGACTGCGTGCACCACGACCATATTGGGAGGAAGAACATGTTGCCTTAATTGGAACCGGAGTGGAATTGCCTCTCTCGATGGCGGATATCCTGCAGTTGCTGACTGTCATCGCTTATCTGGGGGGAACAACGTAGGAAGATGACTAGAATAATACGGGACGTTCCTCACGACGAACGGTAAGAAAATGAATGGGAAGGGTCACCTGCTTTTGGTGGCTAGATAGTTTGGTGTGTACGAAGTAGAACGGCAACTACGCCGCCTGCACAGCAATAGTTATCGCCGTTGTGCTGTGTTGCACGGCTGCCAAGCGTACGTATGGTGGCATGGAATTCGTGCTGCATCCACATGTTTTTTCACGTGGATCTTTCTTGTGTTTTGAACGAACCGCGGCAGGTGGACCTACGAATGTTGGGCTCTACGCACAACCGCTCTCTCCGCCGGGACTTTGTCGCGTCGCCGGTCGATCTCGGCAACGGGCAGTTCCTGGTGGAATACTTCACCATCCAAGTGAGTGACAAGAGTGTACAATAGTTGTTGCCTTAAGAAAGATGGCATTGAACCTACAGCAGTAGAGGCGGGGTCCTCACCGTACCAACAGCAGTTGGATAACGGTTGCGTACACGGAACATTCCATCCCATCACCACCCGGTACAACAGCAGCAACATGATCGGGCGGGGTGCAAGAAGAAAACCAAGAGTTCATCCACCAGCGATTTGGCAAAGCAATACGGCTCGATGTTCAGCTAACGAAACTCTTTGCCGCTTGTTTCCCACGCCCCCCAGCCCGGGACGTACGAGTGGTCCGTTAAGGACTCTGTGGGGGAGCACGTGTGCGACATCCACGGGACTTCGTGTTCTCCGTTTCAGGTAATGACGTCGCGTGACACACTCAGAAGGCAACCCAGCCGTTCCGCACCAAACGCAACACTCAAGACTCAAGACTTTGTTTCTTGTGGAAGCCAAGACTCAAATGTACGGTTCGGAAACTCTTTGAGAGGGCTGCAAGAATTTTGTCCCGTTCAGTAACCATCGACACTGTGTGATAAAAACATGTTGTTTTTCTACTCTGGTTTGCCAGTCTCGTTCCTTTTTAGTTTTTTTGTTAGTCGGTGTAAGCGCCACGTGCTGTTTCAACCCAAGCCGTCCCATATCGCACCCCGTTCGCGGAACAATTACTGCTGGGATAATCCTTGTGGTAATTGGTCGGTAGTTATTGTCGCATTTAGTACGCTTGTTCCAGACGCGGTATTTAGTCTTCCCTGGCCCTCACACTCTTGCCTGACCGTAAACCATGGGCTACCCATTTGCTGCCAGAAGCCAGTATCACTAGCGACAACAACAACACGAGCAATCACCACAACAACGACAACGGCAACAGCCACGACCAAATGAAAGTGCTGACAGCGGCAGCGGCAGCAACAACGTATTGCATCGAGTATTTCCGCAGGTAGCGCTCCTGACCGTCGCACGGACGTGTGTCGTCATCGGGTCAGATGGAGGCGGTCTCCGACCGCACCGTTCGAACCCAGTCGGTGTCGGCAGGAATAACACCCTTGTCTCGAAACGGAACATTTTGTTTCGGGACGACGTATTACGCTCGTCCACACAGCCTGCGCCTCGACGGTGCGATCAGAGACCACCTCCATCTGGCCCGATTCTGGGACGTTGGGAAAAGGACTGTACAGCATATTTTCTGGTCGTGGCACGGATGTGTGTATTTCTTTTTACCAACGACTTCTCCTTCTGCTTCATCCCCGGACGTTTCCTGGCCAGATGGAGGTGGTCTCCGACCGTAGCGTCGGAGCCCACTCGGTCGCGGAGGGCATCGCACCCTTCTCGCTGAACGGGGTCTTCCAGGCGGTGGCTGGCAGCAGCCAGACGTTCCGTGTCCAGGTACTCGAACCATTGTCGCATGTCTCGCAGTACTAGCACCAGGGTTGAACGTCGCACCGTTCATGAGAACGACGCTGTCAGTCCCAAGATGCAACAGGCTTGGTTGATGGAAATAACTCTCCAAAGAGAGTGGTACATGTGACAGAGAGTGATTCTCGTGCTCCGGAGCCCACTTCTCGCTCAAGGGGCTGTTGAGGAAAGTCGAACCAATCTGCAGTGGCCGAAAGAGATCTATGGCCAATGTCGTGCTCGTCACCAATAAAACGCCACGTCTATTTTCCGTCCCCTTCACTCGCCGCCATTCGACAGGCACGCGACAAGAACCACTTCGACCGTCTTCAAGGCGGAGACAGCGTAACCACGTTCGTTGTGCCCGTGGAACCCGCGAGGTGGGAAGAGAACCAGCGCCACGAGGGCTACGCCGGCACCGTCGTCGACAACGAGGATGGCACCTACGACGTGTCCTACAACGCCGAGCTCGCCGGGTGAGAACGCCGTGCTTCCCGTGCAGGGAAAAAATCTTGTTTTTGTCTGAACACGGGTGCGCGTCACGCCTTATTGGTTGGATTCACCGGTCTTGCTTAGCGTGTTGAAGAATTGTCATGTACTTGGGTCTGAACATGTGTGCGTGTCGCGCGTGACCTCACGTGGGTTGGATTCGCAGACCGATTGCGATAAATAGCATTCGGCAGAAGCTGCAACAACCGCCTCCCGCCCCCCCCCCCCCCCCCCCCCCCCCCCCCCCCCCCCCCCCCCCCCCCNCCCCCCCCCCCCCCCCCCCCTACGCGTCGTTGGTTCGTCAGGACGTACACGTTGCAGGCGCGCATCGGCGGCGAGAGGGTCAGCCACTGCAAGGCCAGCGTCGTCCCGACTGGCGCGGCAGCGTACCCCGCCTGTGCGTTTGAGGACCCGGTGCTCACCGTCGTACACGGCGAACTGGACGGCGCCAAGTGCACGGTGTTGGGCTTCCCCGACAAGACTCGACCCACGGTACACTCGGCAGGGATAGCCAAGAACTTCTCTATTGTGTCGAAGGATTCCTTCGGAAACACGAGGTTTGTGACACCACCAGAGGGTATAGACTCGAAGTGAAAATTTGACGCCGTGGGAATACAACCTATTTCTCGTAAGCATAGGACACCGTTGCCATTCAAACTCGGACCACGTTTGTTGATGGTGAAGTTATGAACCTCTGCATCCCATCATCTCAGGTACTTATTGGAGTTCCCCGGATTGGTAGATACTAGTCGAAAGCCAGGAACGCTAAAACCATTTTCATTCAGCAGCGCTTGGCATAAGTCAGACGCTTGGTATAGCGCTCAAATACATGCGGTATTCGATCGTAATCTCGATTGCATCCCACGGATCAATGTACGGCAGGACCGGGACACCTTTAGGGTGGTTGTACCCTTTTTAAGTAGGAGACACCTGCAAGCTCATCACAGGAAGCTATGACGAGCATAGAAGATTCACCTTTGCCCTTCTCAACACTGGCTGACCTTTCCACGCTGTGCCCTTTCTCATGTACCAACCAGGACGGGACCGAGCTTGGGAGAGCACGGCGACGACAGGTCAGACGTGTTCGTGTTGACGCTCTCCGACGACCACGGCCACGTAGTGCGGACGACATCGGCCGTGCAGACGATCACCGCCGCCAACGCCACGGAAGGGTAAGTACCAGGAGCTTTCAAGCGGATAGGGTAAGGGCCAGGTGTTACAGCAGTCAACGGCACCACTCGACACCGATCATGGCCGTGTTTTCTAAAGTGTGTCTTGTTACAGCACCTCTCTACGATGCACGGTTGTTCTAGCGCAGGTCACAGCACCAGCCTAGAACAAGAATACCACCCACGTCCTAGCGTCAAAACTCTAATCACCTCAACAGAAAAGAAAAACAGCCATCAAAACAGGATCACAAGTCATGTAGGATGAAAAACCACCCAACCACGTACTGCTGTGTTCCCTTGTGCCATGGAAAACCAAGCGCCTTCGCCCGACACCCCCCGTTTATCCCGTTGATGCTACCCCGCAGCTCGTTTCGGCTAGAGTTCGGTGGAGCCACCTCGCGGCAGCTGTCGACCTCGGCGAGCGCGAGTGAAGTCCAGGCGACTCTGATGGGGATCCTGGGAGACGACACCGTCAACGTCACGGTTTCCAAGTCAAGAGTCCGCTCCGGCAGCGTGGCGTGGCGCGCGACGTTCTTGTCTCACCTCGAGGTGTGTGCTGGTTTCTTCCCCCCCCCGTGAGATCGATCAGGTTCTCTAAAATATTTCGGGTTTTACGGAGGTAGCTTCACCAGCAATGTGTTCACCAAGTATCCTCTCGAAATTTTATAGTTTGACACGTTTCGACAGCGAAGGGAGGGCGCGACGCTATTGAAGCTTTCGAAATGCAGATAAACTACGGAAGGGGTGAGTGTAGCGTCGGAACGCAGTAGTCATCGGCTGCAAGGCAAGTGAGCAGATGTGAGCCTGCTGATGGTAGAGTTATTCTGCATGAGAGTACTTCGGCGGTCATCGCTTCACGCCACTCGGGTTGTTGTGTAATTTCGTACCCGCTCCTTACAAAAAACAATCTGATCCAGGAATGGAGCGAGAGTCCTCTGCGCGTGGCCCCCGCTGAAGATGGCCGCACGAGCGTTTCCGTGGAGCACGAGGCTTCCAATGGAGTGTACCCCATCCAGTACACTCTGCGCATCCCCGGGCGCTACGACATGCGCATCACGGACGTGGCGGGACAGGTGTGACATTTCTCGAGCATCGATTGTTGCCCGGGTGGCATACATGCGTTTCACGCGCTAGCTTGTTCACGACGGTACACAGCATGGATTTTCGAAGATGAACTAAGCCAAACATTTGGCAGTTTCCGGAACAACACCGGCCAATGGCAGGTATTCCGTGTGCAATGGACACCATTCGACGCACCGCTTGCGTAGAGGTCACATTGGCCCGATTGTACGCCCGAACGGACACAATCGGTTTACTTGCCCCGAATATATCAAGATGCTTTGACCACTATCGCTTCAGACTTCACCAAATTCATGTCCCACACGTAGAGTCGCGCGCTTGTTGACTTTCAGCGCCCCCTGTGCAGGTAATGATACGACATGCTTGCCTGTGCCTGATGCCCCCGCCCACCCAGGTGATCGATGGCGGGTCTCGAGTCGTTCAAGCAACCAGCGTGCGCACTAAGGCTTCCTTGTCGACGGCAACGGGCACTGGCCTTCACGGGGGAGTTGCAGGGAAGCGCCTAAGGGTCGTCGTGCGGGCCCGTGTCATCGCCGATCAGCCCGAAGTGCAGGCTCTATCGGGTTGGACAGCGGTAAGATTGGTGCATAGGCCGCAAGAAGAAGTTGTAAGCAGGAAGAGTCCTACGGTCTCGATAATATGAGACATCCAATGGAACATTGGAGCACAACAATACGGACTCGCGTGAAGAAAAGGAGACGGCAGACGTGTTCAATATGCTAAACATGTATGACGATGAGGTCCTATCTTACTACGCAGCATCACAGCCTCAACCCCGGCGTACTTCATTGTCTTTGTCTCGGTGTGTTGAATGCTCGCTGCCTTGCCAGGAAAACGAACCAGAAGGGAACGGCACGTGCGTGGGAGTGCTCGCGCAAACATTCGAGCTGGCCCACGGTGGCGAGCGCACCCTGCCCATCCCCTTCGGAGCGAGCGCTGGTGAGGATGGCTTCGGGATCGTTGTACCCGAAAAGACCACACGTGTTGTCGTTGTCAAGAGAGTTCTCGCAAATCCTAACCTCTCATGATTCTTTCCGACGGCGCGCGACCGTGATTGGTTGCGAGGGAGGAAGGCTGCTTCCCGGTCTCCCCAATACGGTGTGATTCCCGATGTGTTGTGTGCAACAACCGAGCATGTATTTCCTTGAGATGCCGAAGTCATGCTTAGATAGGCAGACAATTCCTCGCCAAGAAGCTGATTGACAGAACTAGCTCCCGCATTGACTGCGCCCGTGTTTTTTGTGTGTTGACGGCCATGCATCAAAGTGACAAAAATCGAGCTCGCCTCCCTCTCTCCGTCTCCAAGCAATCTTCTGAGCGCCTGCCCCCTTTGTGTTATTTTCGGGACTTAGGCGAGGTGGCGGAGGCCCTCAAGGCGCTCTGCAGTCCCATGGCCGCGGTTGCGAGGTCAAGCGAAGACGAGCTGTCTCCTCTGTGGCTCGTTACCTTCGACGGCGACAGCAACAGCATGTGCTGAGCACTTGCTGTTGCTGTCGCCTTCGAAGGTAACGAGCCACAGAGGAGACAAATCGTCTTCGCTTGACCTCGTAACCTTCGTCATGGCAGTGGGGAGCCCTTGGAGGGCCTCCGCCGTCTCGCCTAAGTCCCAAATAACACGCAAAGGGGGCAGGCGCTCAGATTATTGCTT
Organism: Ectocarpus sp. CCAP 1310/34; assembly: GCA_902602495.3. Taxonomy (NCBI): domain Eukaryota; class Phaeophyceae; order Ectocarpales; family Ectocarpaceae; genus Ectocarpus; species Ectocarpus sp. CCAP 1310/34. The sequence goes on along the minus strand of CACKRE030005010.1, from coordinate 40,139 downwards.
GGAGACGGAGAGCGGGAGGCGAGCTCGGTTTTTTGTCACTTTGATGCATGGGCTCAACAACAAAAAACGCGGACATTCAATGCGGGATCGGAGCGAGCGCTGGTGAGCATGAGATAGATGGCTTCGGGATCGCAAACCGAAAGACCACACGTGTTGGCGTTGTCGAAAAGACTTCTATAATAGCAGATCCTAACCTCTCCTGGGAAGGCTGCTTCCCGGTCTCTCCAATGCGGTGTAATTCCCGATGTGTTGTGTGCAACAACCGAGCATGCATGTCCTTGAGATGCCGACGTCATGCTTAGATAGGCAGACAATTCCTCGCCAAGAAGCTGATTGACAGAAGTAGCTCCCGCATTGACTGTGCCCGTGCTTTTGTTGTTGAAGGCCATGTATCAAAGTGACATAAACCGAGCTCGCCTCCCTCTCTCTTTCTCCAAGGAATCTTCTGAGCGCCTGCCCCCTTTGTGTTTTTTTCGGGACTTAGGCGAGGTGGCGGAAGCCCTCCAAGGTCTCCCCACTGCCGTGGGGACGGTCACGAGATCGAGCGGAGACGATTTGTCTCCTCTGTGGCTTGTTACCTTCGACGGCGACAGCAGCAGCAAGTGCTCCAACGGTGCGAGGGAGGAGGCAGAACGCGTCCACCCTTGCCCGACATTCGAGGGCGACCACGAGGTAGACTAAGCTATATAATAATGTTGTCCGCCAAGACGAGGTATGCTAGTGTCGTCCGCCGAGACTCCCTCACGCTTCTGATACGTTCGCAGGGCAACTATACAATAGGTGTGTCATTGGCAGCACCAGGCTCTTGGGGGTGCAGGTAGAGGGTAAGTAGATGTCTTTAATGCCCAGCTGAGGGTCAAGAATGCACTAGGGCAGACGGGGGCTACCGGTAGGAGGGGTACTTGCACTGGTCTTGATCATTCTGGAAAGAAAGACAATGCCTGATGGTCATGGGTGAAGTCAACAACAGAGTAAATACATATTGTCCCATGCCCGCGTGTCCACTCCCGCTGTAGCTTCATCGAGGTCAACCTCAATCTTGGCGCCACTCGCGGTTTGTTCTCTGCAGCCCCTGCTTGGCTCCACGAGCGAAGAATCCACCTGTCTCTCCGGCCGTGACCGACCGTCTCGAGGCATCCGCGTCACCGAAATCGTCAAGGGCACTCCGGCAGTAAACCAGGTACAGTCAGTACTACCACCGCCTTCCCCTTTCCTCTTGGGCGTGCTTCTTTTCGCGATAGTAGGCTGTTACCCCGACCTGTTGCCCCCTGCCCCGGGCGGCTAGGTCAGCACAGAGCATTGACCTGATAGAGCATACAGCGGCTTTGAGACAAGCAGAGACATCAACACGAAACGTATTATCGACAGCGACGGCAACGGCAGCAGCAGGAACAGCACGAACAGAATGGAGTTCTGCGTGAGTGCCTTGTCCCTCACGACTGCTTGCCGACCGAAAGCGATTTGTATTCGATCGAGCTCTGGCTCGTTTGATATTTTTCTCAGTTTATCGCCGTTTCGCTTCTTCGCGCGCCGCAAACGCAGATCGATTCACGAGATCTGGCCACGCTGCGGTTCTCCCTGTTCGCCAACAACGGCAACACCTACACTCCGCCGTCCGACAACATTGATCCGGTGATCGCGATGCACGAGAAGCAGGAGCTGACCTGCACCATCAACGAATCGACCGGAACGATGTCGAGCAACTTTGGGTTTCGGCTCAACATGTTTGGAATGGATGCCTTCTTTGAGGCCCGCGGCACCATACAGGATCTCAGGTGTAACCGCAGGCCCGAGAGAGACCATCAAATAGGATGTGTTCGCCGTGTATTCGGCTGTTCCCGACTTGGAGGACGATGTACGTACACGTACACCGTTTCGTCTGTCAAGGAAGTCTAAAATGCATCAGAAAGCCGTGTGAGCCATGTACTCGGCTTTTCACGAATTTGTGTGTACACGTCTCGTCTTGTGTTGAGAGCATCCACTACAATGCGCCCTGGATGCGCCCTGGTCGAACGTACGGAGTCTTTGTGGGTACAGCTCAGCAACAGTAGTTCAGCAGCAAAAGTTGTCTGGGTAGACACACACCAGCGCAGAGCACGGCCGGTAATGTAAGCGCCGAACAAAAATCACAAACTCCAAGGCTGGTACTTTGTTTTTTCGACGAGGAGGTCACTTTCGCCAGTACGACTGAGAGCACACACGAACAGCTCTGTGAAAGCTTCATGAGAGATTCCTCTTGCTTTACAAGCTCTGTTGTATGACCACTTTTCCAAGAGGAATTCCTGCATACGACGCTCGCTGAAAATTTCTCAACCAACCGACTCACAGAACGACCAGTCTGTCTGTTTAAGCGTGTCAGGAACTTCAATTGTCTCCCTGGATGACCCTTCCTCTTGTGCTCTCTCCGCGATACGCCCTACTGGTATTTTGCCGAATCCTTAAATCAGGCACCACCTCGAGAAGATGTTGGCCACCGCCCACAACAAGCACGGTCGCGTGCAGGTTACCTCCACCTTTGGGCAACAAGCGTTGTGCGGACCGCGGGGAAACAAGGTGAGCTGATTGATACAGTAGCGCGTGCGTGCGGCGCACACACTAGGAATGACTAGCCCAAATGGTTTGATTTCGGGTTGTAAAGAAGCTTGAAAGGAGCGCAACCCCGACGACATGCGCGCATAACTTACATGGGTCATTGATTCTGTGATACCGAGAGGAGGAATGAAAAAACTTCAAAACAGCGTGCATGACACGCAGGAGGTCGAGCAAGCTCCTCTCGGTATCACAGAATCAATGCCCATGTACATTTGCGCGCGGCGCGCAAATGTACATGGGCATTGATTCTGTGATACCGAGAGGAGCTTGCTCGACCTCCTATGAAAAACTTCACAACCGCGTGCATGGCATATTGGCGCATAGATGTCCTGCATTTCATAGAGATATTATGCGTATAGGTATCGTGCGTGAGCGACGTCTTCATCGATATGTTTTTAGATCGTTTCGAGCTCCTACTTGTCTTGTTCGGAGAGTAATATCGCGTTATTCCTGCTCCTTCCCCTGTGTTAACTACGGCCTACTAACAGGTTGTGATAGAATTCTCCCGCATCAGCGGCGCCCCTCCGGAGCTCAAGATTTCGGACTATGTCGGCGTGTCCCACGTCTCCATTCGCCAAGTGACGAAGGCCGTTGACTCCGTTTCGTACGTCGGGCAAGGCCGGTGAGTTAAGACGGCAAGGAAGGTTGATGCATTGATGAGGTCTGTTTCCCAAACCTACTTTATTATTACCTGGGCGGGTTGCGGCTTTTGCTGAACTCTGCGTTTTGGGGTCTATGAGAAGTCGTCGCGTTGTGTAGGACTGCTAGGAAAATCCTGATTCAAACAGTACGACTGGTAGATGAGAGCTCGGCGAGGTTCGTCTCTTGCGTGCGGCGCAATCGGAATACTTTTGACAGGCTCTGTTGCTCGAGAAGTAACCTAGTAGCCCCCCGTAGACGTAACCATGCAAGAATCACATAGACGGCGTTGTTGGTGACGGCAGCACATATTGTTTTGTGTCTTGTCTCAACGGTTTTCCATCCAACAGCAAAGGGTTCTGTTGTCATATTTCGTCGACACCACATGCACAATCAGCAGGCATCTGCCGGCCGGATAGGAGGCCGTGAAATGACACGAGCGGACTATATATATATCAGAAATACGGCAAGAACTAGCTGTCGTCTGCACAGGTTTCGACATACGTCCAGCATTCACACGCAACCATCTCTTTCCGCTCTCTCTCTTCCCGGCCGAACGATTCCCAGGTACGTGATCGAGTACACCCCGGTGCTCGCCGGGGATTTCTCCGCCAAAGTTCTAGTCGCCGGCGCCATGATCCCACTGTCGGGATCGATGGGAGAAGTAACCATCCTGCCGTCGTTCGCAGGCCTCAGGGGGAAACTCCAGGTGGACAAGGTGAGACATTGTACGACGGAAAGTACTCGGTGAACGTCGTAGGAAGCTCACGACAGGTATTCCGTCATTCTCAATAGACGTTGTGGATTTATCTCGCAAGACAGCAAGATGAGTTGGTTGCTGTACGGTCTTACTCCCCCCTCTCAGAGGGGGATGGGGCCGCATCGACTTGAGTAGGAGAATAGTTCCTATTTCAGGGGGCGGTTCAGGACTTGAAAGGTGAGACCAAGGGTGTTTTGCATCCACAGCATTTAAGATGGAAAAAAGGCAACGGCATCGGCATGTAGAAGGAACGCAGCCTTCGAGACAACGGAGCGGCTAACTTATATGTAACTGTCCGCCAAGCGCACCCTGATTTAGTGCTCTGCGTAGGAGTACTAATGTCGACGGCAAGGCCGATACGTTGCTCTTCCGGCAGGGGTCCCGTACCTCCCTACAGTGGGAAACCGCAGACTCGCGTCCAACTTTGTTTTCTGCCGATGCACCCTTCCTTTCAATCGAAAAGTCCGGGGTTGCTGGAGTCCAGCACCACGTCACGGTCACCCCCAGCGACGAGTACGGCAACGTCATCGACCCGAGCAACCTGCCGCCAGGCCAACGTCTCGCGATCCGTGTCCGGGGCTTCCCCGACCCCCGCGCCGACGTCGACAAAGAGTCGGAGTCGTTTCTGGTCGACCTTGAGACGGAGATCGATGGCCTCGACCTGAACGGTAACGCCAGGTTCGTGGGATCGTTCACGCCTATCGCTGCCGGGTGGTACGTCGTGCAGAGTGCTTTCGTTGGCCCAGGCGGGCCATCCAAGGCGTTCTTGGACTTCGCGGAACGCGTTGGCCAGCCAGGACACCTCGAGGCGCAGGTAAGGGTGGACGGAATACCTGGTGTGTGATGCTGCTCACTGTTTGTCCATGTCGCGGGAGGGACTATCTGATGTTCAGAGTATCGCGAAGGTAGTGGCGTTTGTTGCAGCTGTGCACAAAAGGAGCTGTCGGTAATGTAGGCAAGAGGTGGCCAGGCAAACTGGTTGCTCGTACTTGGTGTTGGGAGCGGAAATTGTGCCTCGGATTCGATGCTTATCTCCTACACTACAGCGAACTTCGTACGCCTCCATGTGTTGGCATAAGCCTGAGCTATGTTGGTCGGTGGGAGAACCTGACCTACCCAACACACGCCCGTCCTGCTTGTGTTGCCCCACTCTCCTCCGATTTGGTTCGCAGGGCATGGTGCGGACGCACCAGTTCTTCGACGACGACGTCCAACTGGCCGGCGTCCTCGTAATGCCGGGTGACGTCTCCGCCACCCAGTCGTCCATCGCCGGACGGGGGCTGCACGAGTGCTTCATTGGAACGCAGGTATGTGTGTCAACATTGTTGAGTGTATTTTGTACTACTGGGTAGGCTGTTTGTCCTTATCCGAACCTTTATACCCTAGTAGAAAATAACCACTGTCGAGGAAGAGTGTGGACACCTCGCTGCTGTCGCACTCGGTGACTCACCGTAAGGGAAAAAACGTATCGTCCCGCGCCACACGCCATGAACCCGTCTTTCCCTCTCTCGCAATTGGCAGGGGCCGAATGAGTGCGCGTTCACGATCACCTCTCGTGACGCCTTCGGGAATAAGCGGTTCCATACGAGGTCTGACGAGTGGCTCGCCACCGCCAACGGCATCGCTGAGCACGGTGGACTCCCTTCTTCTGATGCAGACGCCCAAGTCGTGTGAGTCCGGTTTCACGAAGGTGTAGGCGTAGCAGCCAGCTGATCGGCACGATACTGCTGAACACACGATTTCAACCAATTTACTTATCTCTGTGGAAAGACTATTTAAAAGATTTGATGGTCGAGAGCCGGGGTGTGTCCGTCGCTCTCTTGTCCATTTCAAATTGTGGTGGCGCTGAGCACTGCGGGTGTTGATGCGTTCCCAGCAGCCTTCCCCAAGACTTTCCGACGGGCGCGACTTTTTCCGTCGGCAAACAAAAAATTGTTCGCGGTGAGGAGGTTTTGCACAGGAGTGAGGCGTTAGGTGGAACGTCATCGACCTTGAACGCGTGGGACGCGGCTTGCCGCAAGCCGGCTGTGAGAGTTTTCCAAATAGGCACACAAAACATTTGCTCGTAAGCCGTACTTTGCTTCGCCAGGTAGCCAACCGTAAACCTTTCCAGATGTTTGCTACCACCGTGAACCTCTCGCTATGGCCAACGATGTGTTCGTTCCACGGTAGGGCGCTTTCTCGGTAGTTGTTTTGTAGGTCTCTCACCAGCCTCTGACGACGAAAATTTCGTTTATCTATTTTGAATACAACGAGAATGGAGGTATTGAATATCGGAGTTGAAGAAGAAGCCGACGAAGAGCAGCAACAACTTCGGCGAACGCTAATAGTGTCCTCGAAGAGCACACCTCCACTCTGTTGATTGTGACTTTACTGCTTGCCACTTTTACTTTCGTTGCACACTGTGCGTTCTACTTGATGCACTGATAGACGCTTGATGCGACGTTTGCCCGTACCTCTGCAGGAGTGATTCCCTCAACGGTAGCTACACGGTCACCTACGTTCCTCCGAGCGAGGGAGACTATCAGATCGTCGTAACGCTGGGAAATTCCTCGGCTACCTCAGCTATCGCGCACGTGCATGGGCCTCCAAAGCAGGTGATTAAGCTGCAGGATGGCTTACATACTACCAGTACTAGTATTCTGTTCGCGACAACCCTTTTGTGCCCCCGTGCTGTCCCTTCTGTGTGACGCCCTTTAACAACTACCAACCTATACCACTTCGTTATGTCTATGTTCTGGTTAACGCACGCGCATTATACAACAATGGGCTGGAATTGTATGATACTTTTATGGGTTGTTTTTGGTGACTTTCCAGCAGAAAGATCACAAGCTAATCGTTTCAATCTTACCTGTTGACAGCATTTCTACGATCGTGCAAACGGTTCACCTGAAACTCGCTGGTATGCGATGAACTTCCAACCATCTCAGAGATGGGTCGCAGGCGGGAGTTTACTCGACGCGACTAGTGGAGGAGATTTAACACGCTTACGCTTTCTCTGCGAGATCGTGAGGTCGTAGTCCAGCAGCTTCGTTGCTTCCGACCTTCCCTCCATGTTCAGTTAGACACCTTTTTTCTTTTGTCTTTCATCCTGCCGACTCCTAAGCCTCTCGCCCTTTTGGCCTCACTCCCACTCGTCGCACCTCAGGTCGAACGAGCCGACGAGTTCTTCGCCCTGGTCTGCTCTCCTGACGAGGTCGTCAGCCCTGCCGACCGTGCCGACCGTGCCGACGACGACGACGACGACGACGACGACGACTACTGCGACGTCTATGGCTTCGATGACGATAGCGAGAACGACAATCTCGACGAGTACGACGACGACGACGACTTCTGCGACGACAACTACTGCGACGACGACTACGACGACGTCGAGTCGGTGTCATGGACACAGCTCATCTTGCATGTGCTGTTGTTCGGCCAGGCTGTGGGCCTAGCCGTCTTGCCGTTCAGGCTGGCCTGGGAGCACGGCACTGCCATCATCGCGGCGACGAGGTGGACTGTCGACAGGGCGACGGGTGGCGTCGCTGCCATCATCGCGGCGGCGAGATGGGTCGTCCACAAGGCGGTGCGTGGCGGTGCTGCCTTCATCGTGGCGGCGAGGTGGGTCGTCGACATGGCGGCACGTGCCGATGCTGCCATCATCGCGGCGACGAGGTGGCTCGTCCACAGGGCGGCGCGTGACGGTGCTGCCATCATCGTGGCGGCGAGGTGGGTCGTCGACATGGCGGCACGTGTCGATGCTGCCATCATCGCGGCGACGAGGTGGCTCGTCTACAGGGCGGCGCGTGGCGGTGCTGCCATCATCGTGGTGGCGAGGCCGATCGTCTTCAGGGCAACGACAGCTCTCCTGGCTCCAGGGAGAGTTGAACACTTGAGGCTGTTCCTCCGCTTCCTGCCCGCGATCCCAGCGGTTGCTTGGGTATCGCATGCCGTGGCGAACTGGAAAGAGAGCCTTCTCCTGCTGTCCCGTCTGTGGTCTTGCCTCCGCTTCGTCTTGGACCCACTGTTCGGGGTCGTTGTGCGCACGATCTACCCAGTTGCGCGTGTCGTCTTCGCAGTCGGGTTCGTGGCCGTGCTCGTCGTCGTCCTCGTGTTCCTCGTGCATCGCGCTTGCTGGGGGCTCGTGGGCTACGTCGCCAACCGACAGGTATGTGTGTACTCACACGGACGGGTGATTTTTTGCGTGTTGTCGGAAAGAGGATTTTTTCGCAAAAGTAGGGGTAACCTTGTCTTCATAATGCTTCCGCCCTCGTGATATACTTAGTCCGCTGCTTGCCAGACCACGGAATTTTGTGCCGTGGTGCCGGAGCTTGGCATAGGTGACATTTTGATGATTGCGGCTGGATTTCAAGGTTGTCTCACAAATATGTCTTGCACACTTTGCTACATACACCCGCCGCACACGCACCACTCGCCGCAGTTTTGTTTGACATGAACCAGCCCCCCACCGCACCGTCCCCGGTGTCCGTATTTATTTCCTCTGCGACGACGCGCACGTTCCCGCTCCGTGGATGCTGAACGTTGGTTGGATCTAGGAACGAGCTGCTCGATCTCACGACGCCCCCGCCAGTGGTCTCCGCCGAACTCCCAGGTGTCTATTTAGTCCGGCGTAACTCGTAGACGTGTGGGTGCAGTTAGCGCCCCCACGTAGGGACCTCTAGTTTTGGCCGAGCTGAAAATTAACATGTTGTTGTAAGACTCGCGAAATCTTCGAGGCTGAATGTCTTTACTGCCGAGCTCTAACGTGGGGCCGCTAACTGCTGTATAGTTCACCTTAATGTACCGTCGTGCATGCATGCAAGTGATGACGATTAAGAGAAACGGTGTCTGGTCTTTTTTCGCCTGTCGGTCACGTTTATAGCTTCTTTTGCCTGTGAGCGCCGGAGACGCCTCCGCACAACTACCCAAGAAGCTTGGATGAAGAAAGATGGCCATGAAGATACTGTAACACAGCGACCATCCCGGGAGCGAATCTCTCCCCCCGCCAAACAAGGAAACATTGCGGTTCGTGACGTATGTACCCGGACCCGCGGCGTGACTTGCTGTTTACCAGGCACGTCTCAACGCCCGACTGTGACTGGCTCACCAGCGTCGAGGCAGCGGTCATCCACCTCCTATGCGGGGTGCCACGACTTCGAGATGAGCTGCTGGACTTCGAGCACCAGGACGTGTATAAGTCCTGGTGGGCGACCATCAAGTCGTGGTTCATCTGTAAGTCGGAGGGCTTGAAGTACTGGAATTTGGAGACTGCTCCGGGCACAGAATATTGTGTGTTGCTACCGATGGGACAACTCTTTTCGCCCGAGCAGCCACGACGTTTCGACCATGTAGTCTACCTGTTGAGGGTTTCGAGGAACCGCTTTCTACTTTGTAGATCCCAGCCGGAAAAAATGCGACACGCGTTGTTCGAGTGTGGTTCCCAAACATGCCCATGCCCCACAGCAGTTCAAGAACGTTTGATTAGAGTGCACATTAACCTAACGCATGACGGAGGTTGGCATCTGCGCTGTGTTTCCACATTTTACCCCCCAACACACCCTTTGGTCGAAGCCCAAAAAACAGATGTACCTGTCTGTTCTTGAAGGACTCGCGGAAAGCTAGAGACATCCCGCAACGCTGTTCATGCTACTCTCACCAACACCGCAATGCTTCCAGGAAGCCATGATGTTTGCCATGCAACCGTGCAGACACAATCAAAGCTCGACAAGCGCTCGCTGCCCGCATGATTTGACACACACGCGCACTCCTTCGCCAACGCCACTCCGCTGTTCTCCGGTCCACTCCAAATACCGACAGCGCCTCGCCAGCGGCTCGAGCGCAACTTCGTGCTGCAGCTGGCCGCCATTGCTCGGGTACGTGCGTAGCCGTGTTAAAGTGGTATCCCGATGTTTCCACGCCAGCGCGAAAGACTTGCGCAATATTGTTCAGCGAGCGATTCCCTCTTGGGGCAAGTGCCGATCGCGATGCTGTGCTTCTGCTGGTGTAGAAAACAAGTGGGAGGTTTTCATGTCAATCTACTGTGCTTGGAAAATAAGCTACTGACTTACCTCGCCGCGTGGTAATCAACGCCATCTACGCCGCCATCTGATACACGCTGGTTCAGGATCACAGCCCCAGACTGCGTAAAGGGCAACCGACTGACGAAATTATATTTTAGTGAAACGTCTCTCGCTTCATCTCCCCTATTTTGATCCCGCCGATCGTCTTGTACCTCACTACTACAACTGTGCATGTGTGTGTCCTTGCGTTGACGGCTTGCATAGGTTGTCGGAAAACGGGGGTTGGGGACGTGCCGCCTGCCGCTAACAATGACGAACGAGAATTTCCTCCTCGTGATCCACCTGTCCTCGTCGTGCAATCCAGGGCCTCTGGTACGACGAGATCAACCCCGACAAGATCGACCTTCAACAGGACCCGGAACCTTTCGACAAGGATCCGTCCGGGATTTACGTTAGAATCATCGAACTGGGGAACATCGTTCGTCGGCTTCTTGGTCTCTCCCGGGCCTTTCAAACTCCGGCAAGCGCAAACGGGGCTAGTTGACGACAGTAGTTGAAGACGTGACTGGTGATAGTGGTCATGCAGCTTGTTGGCTTCGGAGGAACCTTACACTAATCTGTACTGCTTGTTGGCTTCCCAGGATGCGCTACATTCCACCAGCAATCATTTTTTTTTCTGTGGCCCGGGGATGTTTCTCACACACATGGTTCGTATTTCGCACAAGTTTCTGAGGTGCCGAAGAAAGTGGAAAGTGCACCTGAAGCGAGATTCTACCTCTGCTTCAACTCGAAATCCTGACTGGTTGTGATAGCGCTGGTAACCCCATCCTGGGTCTCATTCGGTGACATCGGAATATTCAAACGCGGTTAGACTCATTTGTCTGTGCAGTGACAAGAACAAATGGGGATTTTTCTTCGGGATGACAGCACATGACAGGCAGTTATGTTTCATCGTTCGAGCATCTATTTGGACTGAACCCGCGATGGCGTGGTATCCCCGCATTCCTTCAATTCGATATTCGGGCGAACTGCGGGGCAAGGCAGGCGGAGAAAGACATAAGGCATTAATTGCGGCACTGTAGGTCCCACTCCTTGACAACCAAGAGGCTCCATTTCGTTGTTTGAGAACAGGCAACAGTACGGCACCAGCGCCTTGGATTTTGTTGTCAATCGTTAACACCGGAAGAAGCACCACAATATGAACCCGCCGGAATGTGTCTCATCCCCCGGAATCGACAACACAATAGATAAATACCGGCACGTCAGCAATAACCTTTCGACCCGTTGCTCGGCGTTCCAGGCACCCCTCGTACGCGATCAGCACGACATGGTGCTCCAGGTGTTCCTCCAGGCCTTGCAAAACGTGCTCCCGCTCGAGACGGTAAGACCTCATGCCATGCTACACAGAGAGATCGACCATCCTTAGCCTTCATAGTTCGCCTGTGCCATATTGCAGTAGGACAGTACGCCGAGCAGGAAAATGTGAATGTCAACCACAACGATCACGAAATTTAAAGGCACACCACTATAGTTGAACCGTACGTCTGCAGTAAAGACAGTCACTTTACTCAATGTTTCGCCAGTAGGTGGGTTGCCCCCACTCTATTATGCGGTATCCTCGCCATGTGATTGCCAAGGCCAAGAAGGTGCAATCCTCACACAGTCCGTCCGTAGGAATTTTGAAACACAGAGAAAACCAGACACTAGTGTCTGGGATCAACCAGGTCGACAGAGTACGAGACTCGATGCTGGGATTTCGGTTGGATCACAACGGATGAATGAAGTATCTGCAGGAGAGGCTAACCGGCCGAACACCAGCCACTGTCAAGTCTGAACTCTTTGTGGCGCAGGGCAGTGCACAGTACATTCTCTCCCTCGTCCCGTTCTGTTGATCAGAATCTGTTCTGTTCGTCCATCATGCACAAGCTTCCTTTCCTGGTGTTGCTTTCCGGGACAACGCCAGTTTCTTGCTGATGTGGTTGTGGCCATGCTAACATCGACCTCCCTACCGTTGTTTTCGTGCAGATGACCTTCGTCGACTTCCGGAAGGTTCGCGCGTACTACGAGGACAACGTGAGTGCATGTTGCAGTGTCGCCTTTTGAGGAAGGACAGGGGGTGACATGCGGCTTGCATAGGGTCACGCTCAGCTGCCCGAAATCCCAGCTCTGCATGAAACGTGGCGCGGTACCAACTCGCCCAACAAAGAGATCGTCTAATGCGTACCACCGGCGACTCAATTTGTTTTATGCAGTGTTTGCGGGCAAGGGGTTGAATTGGACCATGAGTCGGGTTTTTGTACCAAGAGCCTGACTTGTCTTCTTGCACCGGAATCGTTGAGACCACACCTCTCGCAGGCTAAACCTTACAGTCTTGTCGGTTCTATTTCGTGCATGCTCGAAGTGACACGATGCCATGATAGACCACATTCCTGAGCGTAGGAAGTGCATTTCTAACAACGAAGCTAGGGACCGAACCGATCTGCAGAACGCGCGAGTACTGAACGTGTATAGTCTAGCAAACGGTGCGCACGAAAGGGCAAGACGCCTTATTTCACGCTCCATCCACAAACCCACCTGCGGAGGATCTCGGTGTAGGGTATACTCGGGCTCATGTTGCAATCGCTGAACCAGGGGCGGTCGGCATTTTCCGAGTATGTACCGTAGATACGCTTACGAGACAGCCATGAGCATGGAAAACGCTACACCCTCGCAGCACATTTGTTTTGGCGATGTCCGCACAGAAATGTGAAAACATGTCCTCTGTATCCTGTCGCGAGGACGACTCAGCGATGTATTCTAGAAGCACCTCGGCAACGATGCGTTTTGTTTGAAAGTGTCCGTGTAGCGTGATCCCACATGTCACGAAATTGATCTCTGAACGAATCGCTTGCATTTGGCCGCCGCCACCCGTTTTCGCTTCGCGCATGTGGCTGCAACCCTGCAGTTGGCCCTCGTGGAGCTCGACGAAGCCCCCGACCTGCTCTTTGTCGTCTTGGACGAACAGGCCAGGTGCGTGCCGCCCGTTGTGCTGGCAGAACGTACCTACATTGTACACCCGGTTCGGGTTATTTTGGCGAGCCCATATGGTGTCGTCGTCGTGTATTACTGCTGTGCTTGTTGTTGTTTATGCTGCTAAACTTGTTCTCCAATGTGTATGCCTGACAATTGATGTTTCCTCAACTGTTACGGTTTTGGTAAGCGTCTGAAACTCCTCTCCGCTCGACCCGCCGATCTCTTGTTTTGCCGATCTCTCGCTTCGCAGGCACGACCGCAAGAAGCGAACGGAGCGACTGCAGGTCATGTTGTTTGACACCGACGGTGAGACAAAACCTCTACGTGTTTCGGTTGCACAGCCTGCCCTTTTCTAGGTTGTGTTGAAAGTCTTGCACGCAGGTCTGGGAAGGTGAAATACCGCTTTTAAGAAACGTAGCTGGCCCTAACCTCAGGGTACATATCCAGAAATCATCGCCCGGCAAGAACGAAGTACATGACTTGTAGTGTTCAACGATGTTTTTGACGCGATGCACAATTAATGTTGGACTTCCATCTGAAGTTCACCCACACTCATCCAGTTCTGCCTCGTGTTTTTCGTGCCTCTTCTCTTCATTCTCCCGCGGGCAGACGTCGTCAACTACACCCCGGCGGCCGTCCTGAACGGCTCCATCGACGGCGACACGGTCGTTTCTCGCGTTGACCTCGACGATGACCTCTGGTACCGCTGCACCGGAGGCAACGTCGCCTCCAAGCTCGTCCAGCTGGGGGTCGCGACCGGAACAACCGAGGACGGCATTCCCGTAGTTCCGTGGCTGGAGGCGGCCGACAAGCCGACGGCCATGGTTTTCCGCAAGAAGGCCACCAAAAAAGCCACCTAAAGGGCCTCCTCGTGTGTCGCGGGTATCGGTCGGGTTTTGGGCTTCCGATCATTTCGTGTGAGTGTCTGTGTTGGAGTGGAGCATGCAGATACCCCCGGCGTCTCGACTTTGACCCCCTCCCTCGCTCAATGGTTTTCTGGGAGCGCACACACGGCCGTAGGAACCCCGCTTTTTTTTTTTTTTTCTCACCCTGCCTTGCAGGGATACAGAGAACCGTGCGATCTTGTTGCTTGTGTTGATTTGCGATATTCGATGCTTTTTTGCGTTTGTGTTTTATTTGTTCGGCGTCGCGTGTTGAGCGGGAGCGATGGGCTCTATGTACCCCTGTCCTTCTTCACGTTTGATCGCACGGCTCTGTCGTTGTTGATTTTCTACCCCATAGTTTGACAGTCGAAGAGGTAGAGCGAGGCCGAATCATGCGAGCCTTGATGCTTCTTGTGAAGATGAATTTATTTTCTGAGGGGAAAATACAACAACATTGTATCGCAGTAGCAGCCGTCAAGCCGCTGCAACGGTTGCGTCGCAAGGGTTTGTTTCCTTGCACTGGTTTAACCCTCACCAGACGTGATGCGGAGACTATGCACCTTAGTCCTAGTTGTCCACAGTATGTACGATGATGTTGGGCGGAAACTCTTTGCCACTGCCGCATTTTGATGTTGTGGACCAACCACCCAACCGATATACTGTCGATCTATGGTTGTTTTCGCTTGGGCTTATCATGTCCTTGTCGAGGAGAGCAATGGGTGTTGTTGTGCAGTTTCAGAGTGTAGATCTGCTGGACAACACGTTTTATCGCACGGCTCTGTTGTTGATTTTCTACCCCATAATTTGAAAGTGGAAGAGGTAGCGCAAGGCCGGATCGTTCGAGCCATGATGCTTCTTGTGAAGATGGATTTTGTGAGGGGCGAAGGCAACAGCATTGTAGCGCAGCAGCAGCCGTCAAGCCGCTGCAACAGCTGCGCCGTAAGGGTTTGTTTCATTGCACTGGTTTAGTTAGCCCTCACGAGACGTGGTGCGGAGACTGTGCACCTTAGCTCTAGTGTCTACGGTATGTACGACGATGTTCGGCGGAAACTCTTTGCCACTACCGCATTTTGATGTTGTGGACCAACCACGCAACCGATGTACTGTCGATCTATGGTTGTTTTCGCTTGGGCTTGTCACGTCCTTGTCGAGGATAGGAATGGGTGTTGTTGTGCAGTTTCAGGGTGTAGATGTGCTGGACGATACGTTTGATCGCACGGCATGTTGTTGTGGTTGCCGTTGATGTTTGTTTCACAGTGGAAGAGGTAAAGGGAGGCCGAATCATACGACCCTTGATGCTTCTTGTGAAGATGGATTTTGTGAGGGGCGAAGGCAACAGCATTGTAGCGCAGCAGCAGCCGTCGAGTCGCTGCAACAGTTGTGCCGTAAGGGTTTTTTTCCTTGCATTGGGTAAGCACTCACCAGACGTGGTTCCGAGACTATGCACCTTAGTCCCTGTTGTCTACAGTATGTGCGATGATGTTCGGCGGAAACTCTTTGCTACTACCGCATTTTGATGTTGTGGACTAACCACCTAACGAAATGTATGCCCTGTCGATCCATGGTTGTTTTCCCTCGGGGTTATCATTATGATGTTCCTTGTAGAGAGAGGAATAGGGGGTGTTGTGCAGTTTCAGTGTGAAGATGTGCTGGACGACCCGATAGATCGCACGGCTCGCGCAAGCGGACCCGGCGGGGGAAGGGCAGGGAGGAACCAGGAAAACGCCGGTCGGCGAGGAAAAGGGCGATGCCTCGAAAAGGGTCGTGCGGCAACTCCGAGGGGGGGGGGGGCAGAGAAGGGTATCTACACGAGCGCGTTGTATCACACACCGCATGCTGCATCAGCCGACCGACTGGCGGCAAGAATTGATTTTATTGGGTTCTGTTTCCTCTTTTACTTGTGATTTGGCACTCTGTGGCGGGTGCGGTGGCCAGACCATGTCCGTCCCTTATTGGGCTGCCACGGCACAGCCAAATCTTTCCTTTTGGCTAGCGTGCATCACGCGCGGAGTTCCTTGAGTTTTCGCGCCATCAATAAACAAGCAATTAGCTGTGCTTACGGCCCATTGTGTCGTTCAAGGATTTCGGACTCAGCATGTTGGTGAAAACAGGGCCATTGTTGCCAAGCGTCATTGCAGGGACCGGCAGGGACACGAGCTGATGCTGCAGTGAATGAAGAAAAAGCAAGGGCTTGGTGCGGTGTGAGGTGTTCGTGTATAATTCACTGGTCTGCACGCTGTATGAAAGATTGGCGCGTAGGAGTCTACTGATTTTTTTTGCTTACCCTTGGTTTGAAATAAGACCGCGGTTAGAAGTGTGCATGGTTCGATTCTTCGGAAAATTCGTCAGCTAAAGTGCCGTATGTTTTTGGTTGATTGAGCACTCCGCACGTTGTGGGAAGAGAAGGCGCTCTTTCTCCGACACTCCTTCTATGTTGTGTTTCATGCCGAGTATATTGCGCGCGTGTTTTTCACTTCTGTGCGTCTGTCTGCAACGCCCTTCGTTTATCCTCTGACCTTAAGAGAAAAATGTCGTTACAGTGTGTGTGATGGATTCAGCACTCATTGGATTGGCGGTTGCACCGTATCTTGCGACCCCCAGTGCTCTCTTTGATGCTGCATTTTTGTGACGAAACAGCGAGGGAAAAAGCATCGCGTCGCTTGCGCAAAGGGTTTACATAGAGTGATTCTGGAGCCTTGCCTGATGATGTGATGATGGGCAGGATGCACATAACCAGAGGTGAAAGGTCAGTCTGATATTGTCGGGGTTGTTCTTTGACGATCGGGGACGATGCCAAGCGTCGTAGCAGTCATTCTTTTTTTTTGTAGTATGCTGAAGACAGATACGTCTTTCTCCCTTTCTCTGTGGTATTTTCTGAGGTAGAGGGGTGTCTGCCTTGCCTTGTTTGCAGTGATGGCCTCCGTGGTCATGTGGGGTGTGATCTTCCCTATTGTCGGCATTGCCCTTTTTTTCCACGAGACTTTCGTGTTACTTCCGTTATCCCCTGTATCTCGTCAGCACAGAATGAAAACGACCTCTGTGCGGCTGGCTTACTTACGTGATCATTACTCCTGTACCCCTGTTCGAATGTTCCGCTTCCCGGACCAGTCCGGCAGGTTGTTTGTGTTTCGAATTCTCGGTTCGGGTTGTTTTTTGTTTCCATTCCCTCGAATCGCGCCAATTACGTTGCCGTGACTGAACAAGGTTAAGGTGGGCACGTGCCTGTCCGCTCCTTCTACCTGGCTGATGTTGTATTTCGTGACTAACCGCACGGATGACGTGGTGTTGGATGGCTTGCACACTTTTTCTGTAGGAGAAGTGCCTGATTGCTTGTCTGCCAGATATGTGCAATCTTTGTGTTGTTTTGGATCCCTGGTCGGCGGTGAGAGACAGGCTGCATCTGAGCTTGTTGCACGAAAAATTGAAGGAAACACGTGCTGTACATCCCGAACCACAATGTAAAACGTTTGAGACACTGTTGAAGGCTTCCGCGCTTGACAGCAGTTGAGTGGACCGCACTCACTGGGAGCCGCCACAGCTGGCAAGCTTGTGGAAATTTTGTGCATAGCCCGCTGCCACGCGAGTTCCTTCCGTAGTTTCCGAAACTCAAACCGGTCTACATTTTCATGGCTGATATCTTCTCGCCATTTCTCTCGGTCTGCTTGTTCAACCAGATCAAACACCAATTATACAGCCGAGTCGTCGAACGCCCCATACCGCCGATTCACCAGGGCGGTATAACAATGCATGTTTGTTGAAATCAAGCGTACGTTGAGCATAACCGGACACAACAAGCTTGATTTTGCCGAGCGTGAGAGGCAATAATGAGCGATAACGGGCATTCTTAGAGATTGTCAAAGAGAACAAATGGCGAACATGTTTCGCTGTGTGGAGCTCGTACTACCTCAAAAAGAAGAACGCTCAACGCAACACCGTGATTTCATTGGGTCAGAGCCAAAAAAATATCGGAACGTCTCATAGCCTTCCACTCAGGACAGGAAGCCCCGATTGGGGGCGCACCTGATGTTGACGACTTGTTTGAAACATGATTTTTTTCGTCGAATTCTTCCAATCCCGCTAGAAACTTGACAACCGAGTTTATCGGGGCGTCGACAGCAATGCCTATCGACGATAGCACCCAAACAGTAGTGTAGTCGGAGCTCGCCACGCATACAAATATGAAGGCATCGCGGCCTTCTCGTACCGCTAGAAGTGCTGCCGAGACAGCGTATAGGAAAAACCTACGCGGTGCCAAGCGACGCGCTGTGACTCTGGTGCGGAGCTTACCGAAGACAGGAAAAACAACGAGGTTCTGCGCAGGGGTGATGTCTGCAGAGGTAGTGAGGTGTCTGGGAGCAACCGCCCGACAATCGCGGGTTTTTGGGAAGAATATGTGTTTTTTCGGGCCGCTGGGGTTGCGTCTACTGACCCACACGACAAGCGTCGCGGATAATTCGGCCCAAAGGACATCAACCTCGACTCATCATCGTGCCAACTGGTTGGGTTATTTCTCTTTTGCTGAGATGGCAGGGCCGGGTTGAAGAATAAGTTTGGCGGGAAACCTTGGAGAGCAAAAGTTTGGATCATCAACACGTTCTAAAACCGTGGAACCAGACTCCGGCGGCGGCGGCTCACCTGTGACACGGTGCAAGCCACGTTCCAACCGGAATGACATGGATGACTACCTAAATATGTGCCGGACAATGCATTGAACGATCGACTTGAGTAGTCCACAGTACCAGTATTCACCAACCTCCACCCCATCTGAATGTCACGATGTGGATCACGACGTGGATCAACACTCGGGCGCCAACCGGTAGGCGTCAAGGGTTGGTTGTGATGTCTCGCGCATATTGTTACGAATCACAGCGAACGAGGTCACCTACAATACGTGGGAACGGGAACACGTGACCTCTCTGCAGATGGAAAATAGAAGGCGTATAGATAACGCCGCAGAATGCACCTCTTTCTTGGTCGCCTTTGGGGTCGGGGAGAGCTAGAAGTCGACGCTTGCCAGGAAACCCTGCTCGCAGTAATGAGGTGCACGTTGTTGTCCTGAGCTTGCACGAAACGTAGTTGGAGACCAACTTATCGCCGGTGGTTAGAACGTGTGTCGGAGTGGCATGAAACACGGGGGTTTGTGGCCGCTAGGGTGATGGCGTTGTTGCACAAGAGTCAAGAGGGGGCTTGCAAATGACTCGAGCTACGCTGACTTTTGTGTTCAATCCCTCGACGTGGTTCGATCGTCGCCATGAAACACTTCTCGAAGAAAGGCTAACGTTGCCTGTGAGGCGATTGCCAATTGTTTCCATGAATGCCCCGACCCATGGCATGATCAGCACACACTAGGTAGATGCCGTCAACAAGTTGCTTATGCAGAGTCCAGTTGATCTCAGATGCCCCCTCTCACGGGGAAGGGTTTGTCGTTTTTCCTGCAGCCGCCGCGGAGGGACTCTGTGCGCTCTCTCTTGAACATATCCCTATTTTTCCTAATCTTTAGACGCCGTGGCACACCGTGCTCTTAGTATTGCCTCCGGCCTCTCTTTGTGCTTTTCTTCTTTCTTGTTCTCCATGCCCTCTCTACGATGATCTTGGACGATACCTCGAGCTCCTTGTTATTTTTGTTTTTTCCTTTGCTGGCTGCCTGCCACCTCTGCTGCCTCTTTGGTGCGGTGCCTACCCTACACTAATGCGCTGGTGCATACTGCACTGCTGTAGTACCTGGTACTGGTGTACGTTGTCCTTCGATTTTTTATTTTTTTTGTGGGAATATATATGTGTTTGTTTTTCGCCCCCCGTCTTGCTGCACCCCCTGGGGTGTGGTGCAGGGCGGGGGATGCCTGGTCGGCGGGAACCCGGCACGGAACCCTCCGGCGTTGTAGGCGGGTGTGGGAAGCGTTCCCCGTTCTCCTTTTATTTTATTTTGATCGGTCTCCTCGACGCTCTTTCTCGTTTGGTGCGGTAGCTGGTCTTTCTTTCTATCATTTTGTTTCTCTTCCGAGTGGTTTTTGTACCCTATTTTTTTCTGTTTCTTCGTGGGGTCGTGTATGCCGGGTTTTGAGACCACGGACTCCCAATCTTTCTTTTTTTAGAGCTAATGTGAGAAACAACAACAACAACAACAACCGTGTTTCTGTTTTTCATGACCTCCCTGCCTGCTCTGCTGTGTTGGGTACCTTGATCTCGCTTTGCTGTTGCCTTTGTTTTTTGTACGGCTGGCTGTCTGCCCATCTGCCGCCTCTTTGCCCTGTTTGCTCCGTTACTCCCATGCCCTGGTGCGCAGTGCCTGGTGCTGGTACGTTACCCTTTGATTTTTTCTTTCGGCGGGTGTGGGAAGCGTCCTCCTTTATTTTTTTGTTATTTTTGTTTTGTTTTATTTTGATCGGTGTCCGTGGGCTCTTTTCTCGAACGGTCGGTGCGATACCTGTTCTTTTCTTTCGATCATTTTGTTTTCTTTTTCCGAGTGGTTTGTACCCTATTTTTGTTTTTTTGTTTTCTCGCGGCGTCGTATGTGCCGGGTTTTGAGACCACGGGCTACCCATTTTTTGTGGACTATAGAGCTAATGTGAGAAACAACAACAACAACAACAACCGAACACGGTTGGTGTTCTCGCTGATGTTATGACTATCTACAGCAGTAGAACGTTAGCTTCAACCGCGCTAGCAGGCGATAATTCTACAGGTGTAGACGTGGGCGGGATCGCGGGCGGGATCGCGGGCGGGATCGCGGGATCTGGTATTCTGCTGTAATTTTTTTTTTTCGAGTTTGCTGCTGTTGGTGTAAATGCGGTGTATTTCGTATCTTTTCGGGAAACATTCGATTCGGAGCTTCGGGCTTCGGAGCAGGTTCTCTGCGTGCTGCACAAATCAATGGCCCCCGAGATCATGAGCGAAACATTAGCCTCCGCTCTGTGCGATCGTATTCGGAAGGTCTGAGATATTGTCGCACTCGGTTAGTCCACAACGTCAACCCTGACAGTGCCTGTCTCACGTGCATGATGACATGATGACATGATGTCCCGGACATGATGTGCGCCGGCGGGCATGCGGCAGGTGATTGCCCCGCGGGTGGCGGGTGGGGGGGGTGGCGTCATCCTTTTTTGGGTTGCGGACCCCCCTGGAGCTTGCCTGGTGGGGTGCACATGCGTTGCGTGTTGCGTGCAAGACCTACGTGACCATGATGTACTCAACCGCAGTGATCGGTGGCGCGGCTGTGACCAGTAACGTTTGGGCGTCTACCGCTTTTGTGCTTCCTTCAGCCTCGCCTTTCGTTGGGCCCAGGACTGATGTATATTGTGAGGGGTCAACACGAACCGTTGGCAACCGCAACTCTGCCTGCGGTCCGATGATGGCGCTCAAGGGCTTGGCTAGAAAGGTGCGGAGGCAGGGGGCGAGCGTGGTGTGGACGCCCTTGCTAGCGCCATTGGGAGTATCTCTGTGCTGTGCTGCCCTGGCGCTGTGTTGGCTCGATGGTGCGCGTGCAGGTGTGACGTTCCTGTGCGCTGCCAGTAGTGTAAGGTGTCGGTACGTGTGCATACAAAGTTGAAGTCTGTTCTCTGTCCCAATTCTCTATCCCAGAGATATGGCAAGGAGGAGCCCAGGAAGCCGCGAGAAACTAGCTGCCAATGTGCATGGACTTGCCTGCGCCATGCTGGTATTACGCCGCACGTGTCGATTCGTGCTCCCTAGCTGTATTGTTCATGTTGTATGGCGTCATGGTCGGTGTTCATATTCCTCATCCACGTTCTCAACATGGCACTTGTGGCCTTTGCTTCTGTTCTTGATGCATGCTAAATAATGCTGCTGCTGTCTGTTGTCGATGCTGGCTGTCTTGTTGCTGTAAGCCAGGCAAAGGAGGCGCAAGTTTCGAAGGACATGGACGAGCTGCGTTCGGCCGAACCCGACAGCCCGGTGTTTCAGCTGTTGGAAAAGGTCCGCCGCTCAACCGTTTCAGGGAAACGCCTCGTTTTGTACGGGTGTTTCGACAAGGAAGGCTTCTTCTTGGCTAGACACGCTTGCCTACGATGAGGACCACGGGTCCGGTTGAATTGGACTTTGTGAGAGGGGCTAGCGCCTCGAATCGCGTGTATGATGGGGGGTAAAGGCGTCTATTGGTGTCAATACATGACGGGGTCTATGGAGGGGTCAACATGGCGCCAAGCTCGTCTGCGCGCGTGGGGGCACTTTGAGTTTTCTTGTCGGAGGGCGGTCGGTGTACGGGAGGCTGTGTGCTAGAGATTGAAATCGCTCCAGTTTGCTGAACGATTACCCAGTCTTTGGCTAGGGTAGCGCTGTGACGCGACCATTCGTGCGAAATGGAACACATGGGAGGCTTTCGTGACAGGGGCTGAAATATCTAGGAACTTTTCTGCAACTTTTGTGGGGCGCTGTGTACAGCAGCTTTGGAGCGACGCCCGCAGTAGATTTCGAACGGTCAATTCACGCCAAGAGGCCGGGTCATTTACTTTGGGGAACACAGAACGCCGGCAGACTTGCCATTTGCCTCACAGCATCTCTACTGTCTTCGTTTGTGTTCCCTCTTTTTTCTTTCCCTCAACCGCTCTTTTTTTTTTCTGTTATCGGCGCTGGCCCGATCCTGGCGGTGTGGCACCCTCCATCAGGCGGAGGCGGGGAAAGGAGCAGGGGACGGGCCAGAGTACCCCCTGTCTGATGTGCTTCGAAAGAACAAGGGGACCCTCTCGGTGGTGGCGGAGTACAGAAAGATCCTCAAATCTGGTGGGTGCCCTGGGCCAGTGTGTTGTTGTGTGTGTTTTCGTATTATGATATTTTTATTATGGCGACATTCCCCCCATTTTTCGTGATGAAATGCGTACTACACTTCTTCAGTGTATGTGGAGTACTACACGTGTATTTTTACCTACAGCTACAACCATCCAGGGTCACACACTTGATTATTCTGGAAGAATACACGAAACGATTGCTGTTGTCCATTGGTTGGTTGGTCCTCTACAGCTCGTCGAGTTAGGTCGTGACACAAGCGTGAATACCTGAGTCTAGGGTGGCGCATGTAACCAAGAGTATATGCTCTTTCTCTCTCCCTTCGTCCACTTCGTGTGTGTGTAAATGGGCACGTATGGGTATCCGGCCGGTGGATACCCCTTACTCTCGTACCCGGGTCGCTCTGCCGCAGGTTTCATCGACGGAATCTTAGCGCCGGAGCTTCTGTGCCCCCTACTGCGCAACGGAGGCGCTGCCTGCATCGCCGTCGCCACTGAACCGTGAGCATGAAAAAACGAAACTACCAATAATGTAGACCAGTTTCCTTGCCATCCCGGTGTATTGTGGAAATGGGTGCCACGGGTGAGGTTCGAGGACACCATGAGGTATCCACTTGTGACCGTTTTCGTTA
The DNA here is from genome assembly GCA_902602495.3 of Ectocarpus sp. CCAP 1310/34. Taxonomy (NCBI): domain Eukaryota; class Phaeophyceae; order Ectocarpales; family Ectocarpaceae; genus Ectocarpus; species Ectocarpus sp. CCAP 1310/34. The sequence continues at coordinate 16,880 of CACKRE030005010.1, read as the reverse complement.
TAGCAGTCGTCCGGAGCTTCTGTGCCCCCTACTGCGCAACGGAGGCGCTGCCTGCATCGCCGTCGCCACTGAACCGTGAGCATGAAAAAACGAAACTACCAATAATGTAGACCAGTTTCCTTGCCATCCCGGTGTATTGTGGAAATGGGTGCCACGGGTGAGGTTCGAGGAAACCATGAGGTATCCGCTTGTGACCGTTTTCGATATAGCAGTCGTATGTCAACTATAGGGTGGGTGAAGTCTCCTTTGCAGAGATGAGAATAGCCACCTTGAATAATTCTCTGATAATAGGCTCGTGCCCTATACGGTGAAATCGACCTGGCATACGCCCGCCCTGTGAAGAACCGCTCCTTTACAAACAAGCGTCAGGGAGAGGCAGAACATGTGGGGTGGTTGCTTGATGTCGACGACGGACCGCTCTATTGGGCGTGAATATCAGCAAGATGTTGGACTTCCGTTGAACGTGTTCTTCTCCTTGCCGCCTAGCCGGTGAGCAGGCTAAGCTTTTTTTTAGGCCATTGCTGCGTCGCCGAGACCAATGGGGAGAAAACAAAGGGGCCAGAAGAACGAACAAGTTGGAACTACGTAGTTGTACATGTGCTGAGGCATGACGTTTGGCATCATGTCCACAACGACACCGTGCATTTGTGCCCCTTCCTTTCGTTCACCACTACTGTCCGTTTAGTCCGCACGTAGAGCCACACATAGCTAGATTTGTTCTGTCTGGCGGCACGTGAATATATGTATAATTCATTTACACATGACCGCCTATGTGGCCTTCCTTGCGTGGGAGGGACCCCGCTGGCGCTTCGTTTGTACAAAAAGTTGTTCGAACTACAATAGGCGTTTAGGATTGATCGGACGGCACTTGCATGTGAATACCTCATGTGTTCCTGTCCGTCGCGAGGGTCCACATCTCCTCTAGCTTGATTTGCTGGTGGTATAATATTCGCCACACGGTCGCAATGAACGTGGCAACACCACACACACCGCTGCACCCCTGCTCGGGTGCCAGCATGAACCCTCATTCTCTCTAACTCAAAGCGGTGCCGTCCATTATTCTCGTTCACATTAATCTTCTCATGAGAGTCATGGCCCTAAATCGTAAACATCGTTTGTTCAAATCGCAGCCTGACCGGTGGTTGCTCGGATGCCGACGTGAAGACGGTGGTGGAGGAGCAGGAAAACAGCCGGGGAGACTTCCCGGGCCCCATGCCCGTGATCATCAGGTACGATTCTAACGATGTTGCCAGTCATGGGTGGTGCGCATTGCGCCGCATTTTTCGTGCGGATAACCTTTGATTGGATCAATTTTGTTGGATGAGCTACTCATTGTCTCTAGATGTGTTTCCTTAGACTTAGAAACACCCGGACGCGTTGCTGGGCTTCGCGTTTTTTAACACGAACAATGCGCTTCTTGAGGTGAAATGGCCACATCGTGCTGTCTGGTTTTCTCGACTGGTTTACTTTTTCAACGTCAATTGTGATCGACGCCCGTCGGCCACCGCCGTAAACCTCTGGTTCTTGCTCCTCCGACTTTTTCCGACAACGATCCCATGTACCGACCACCTCACCGGCCAATCCTCGGGGTTGTCTCTGTCTTAAATTCGAAGGGATCTTGTAATCTCCGAGTTCGAGATTGCTCGCGCCAAAGCAGCGGGGGCAGCGGGGGTAACGGTGGTGCTCGCTCTCGTTGGCCCCGAACGCGCGGCGGAGCTAGCTGCGTTTGCCAAGAAGCTAGGTAAGGGTCGGCGGGAGCGGGGAAGGCTCAGCTGTCGCCCATGGCTCCAGTTGTGATGCCGTTGCTGTGGAGGACGTAATGTCGATGACAGACCGTCGCATCCCGGCGAAATGCCGGACGAAGCACCTAAGCGGTTGAAGGAGCGCTATCGAAGAAGTAGGAGGAGTCGCTGATGGGTGTCGAATTGTCAAAAGCGATTACGCGGGGGCGGGGGGTGTACTCATAGTCGTGCATGCCGTAGTCGTTAGACCATTGACCTCGCATCCCTACAAAGCCGG
>CACKRE030005010.1:3370-14360 GCA_902602495.3 Ectocarpus sp. CCAP 1310/34 | reverse complement strand
GGGGGGGGGGGGGGGGGGGAGGGGGTCACGGCTGAAGAGTCGCTTGTTCGATGAGACGCTCAAGGTTTGGTTGTTTGTTCCGCACCTGGTGCGTGGGTAAATTGTCGTGAGAGTTGTGTCGATGTATTTTGGGGAATCGGTGGGCATTGGTTGCTCTGGCAACGGCCACCTTAAGTGGATAGAACCACGGTAGCAAGTGAACGTTAGGTATCCGCACTTGACGGTCTGCGATCGACAACAATAACCACAACGACCACACCATAACCAGAATGGCACGGCAACAATCAAAAGCGTAGCAACAGCAACACCTATCTCACTTCCCTGCGTTGCGCTTTGACCACGTCGACATCAGGCATGGAAGCGGTGATCCAGGCCACCAGCCAGGAGGAGATCGAGCAGGCGGTGACCTCGGAGGACATCTCGATCATCTCCATAGTGGGAAAGACGGTGGATGAGGCGGTGGAACTGCGGCAGTACATTCCCGATAGGGTGAGAGCTAACTCGAGGCGCTTTTTGTTTGTTCCGCTCAGGGAATGATGTGTAGATCCCCCTGCATCCCATTGCGCGCTTGGACAATGTTGTGCGGACTCTGCGTGTCACGGTCGCCTATGTTTATCCCCCCGACAGTGGCGCATCGTATCTCCTCGGGCTCCTATTCCACAGTCATAATTTTTTTTATGTATAGTCAACAGGCTTGCCTTTCCCGAGAAAGGGCACATGCCACGTTTCCCGTTGATGGCCGTGTCGTGTCGGATGCACGATCGTGTCAACCCCTTGATTTTGTTTCGTGCCTGTTCCCGCGACATATAGGCACAGAGTCCTGCGAGAGGGAGGGAGATGCTTTGAGCATCCTGGCAATACTGTTCGCTGTTGAACTGCTGCGTTGTTGTTTTTGGACGCAAGTGCTGCCCGTTTTTTATCTTGTACAGCCATCGTGATGAGCCAAGCTTCTCATTCGACAACCGTTAGCAGGTGGTGTCTGTGGCACACGTGGACAGAAGATCAGATGAGGGCCTGGATGAGATAGAAGACTGCTGGCAGCTCAGGGACGCCGGCTACCACACAATATGGGCCTCTGAGGTACAGTGGTGGTAGCTATCATGTACAGCGGTCCCGATAAACCGCGGAAAGAATCGCCTGTCATATTTTTGTCTACCATATTTAAAAGCGATTTCTTCCCTCAACACTCAATAGTCCGCTGTCCCGATGTACCGCGGTTGTTGTCGCTTGTCAGCACACCTCGGTACGGTACGGCATATCGCGACCATCGCTGTACATATGCGAAAAGCATCCGTGCGCAGTACTATTAGAGACGTCGGTGCCCAAAGGTGGCCGCTGGACTAAGAATGTGGGGCGCTGAAATGAAGGACAAATTGTTTTCTTCTACGCGCGAGAAATGCAAGATTGTCACTCGCCTCAAGGATGTACTTTATTGCGCAACGTACGTTCCATGCGTAGTAGTCAGACGTTTTCGGTGTTTAGTATTTGGACAGTCAGGTTCCACATTCGGGGGAATCTCATCTCCTTCCTTGGACTCGTTTGGAAAGCTCCATTGATCAACAGCAGAAAGAGTCACGGCGCCGAAAACGTCGGTGTTGAAGCCGTCTGGTCGAGAGCTCTCCGAAAACGTATCCTTTCGTGTATGCATCCTCTTCGTCATGGGGTAGTCGAGCTTTGAAAATTGGTAGAAGGGGTGTGTTATCTTGTGTCGTATACGGTAACCAAGTGAGCGGCATGGGGTGAATATTGTGCCCCTGAGCGAGTTCCCGGCCGTCGACACATGCACGATCAGGTGTTGTACAAGGGGGGAATGATGCAAGCGGAATCTGCCGAGGCCATCCTGAAGGCAATTAGAGCGAAGGCCAGCGTAAAGTACGGCCGTGCAAGAGGCATGTCTGGGAAGGGGGAGGGGGCGAAGGAGTACCTGGGCTACTTGGCTCAATAATAGCAGAGCCTCACAAAGGCAGGAGAGGAGGGCATGGACAGCTTCCAGGAAGATCGGGGACAATAAGGGGTCGCCTTCTGGGTTTTGTCGAGGCTGCAGAGGCATGCTCGGAATGAAGGAGGGGCGCAAGTCGTTTGTTGCCTCTTGTTTCGGTAGCCAGGGTGGCAGGGGTCGACCGGTGGTTTGGCATGTCAAAGGGGTCACGAACTGCTAATCGCACACAGGGATGACGGGCACTTGAGAATCATGCATGGGTTTTGTATTCGGTTCAATATTGCTGCCTTTCCGATGGTTTCCCCCCCGTGGTCCGAATTGAGTGTCGTTCGTTCCGAGTACTTTTTGGCCTATTGGGTTGGAATCTATTTAGCACACGATCGAATCGTCGAGCTCATCTGTTGCCGGTTTTAAGCTCACTGACTTTTGACTCACAGGACAAGAATATCATGGAGGGTTGTAGAGTGCAGTTCACCAGGTCGCTGTTTTGAACCAAGATTTGCTTGTCGAAACCCGCAACAGCCCAACTCTTTCTTGTCTTTGGTTGGGCCAACTCGAGAGTGAGTTTGTCGTTTTAATTTTTCCCCACTTGTTCTGGCGAATGGGGTGGTTGATCGTTTGGGCAGTTCGGCAGTTGGCGCACGATTTCCACCGTCGATTTCTAGCGAGCGAGATCAGCCCGGAAAAAAGGCAGAACTCTTCGAACCGAATGAACGCGGGTAGGTTGAGAGGGTTAATTCTCGACAAGATATTTGCCTGCCGTTTGTATTTGCTCAGAGCTGTGTGGCACTGTCTAGAGTGCTGAATAGATACACTCGTTGGCAAAGAGCCCGCTTTCAGCACTGATTTCATGCACTGCAGAAGAATTCGTCTAACGGCAGCCGGATCGGCCCCCTAGGATAGTCTAGACTACTACATGAGCAAGACGAGGTTCTTGTCGGTGAATGTCGACCCTAGCGACAAACGATCTCCTGTCTGTGCCCGGTGGTCCCACCCGAACTACAAGATCAACACCGAAGCTAACTTTCTCTTCACCACCGGCCTAGGGTCGGATTGTCCTGAGACGTACGGTAGTACCTTTGATCATTCGGCATGTCAAACACGATGCCCCCATTCGCCGGGGATTGAAAGGGCAGGGGGATTCACGTCCCTTGCAACATGTGTACATTTTGTTTCCGTCCTATTTTATGGCGACAGTCCCCCCATTTTTCGTGGTGAGACGTGTACTACACTTTTCAATGTACGTAGAGTACTACACTTTTCAGTGTATCTTTTCGGACAACTACCACCATCCAGGGTCACACAGGAGCGAGGGCTGTTGTCTTCTTTTTTTTTTTCGTGCCCCACCTTGCTCCTGCGGTGCGTGCTACATACGACTGCGAAACTATGTCAAACATTGGTCCATGTCGTGCCACACCCAAGGGGCATCACGTTTCGCAGGGTCACCTCAGGGAGAGGAAGGAACGTCTATGTTGTTTCCAAGAACGGGAATTGTCCCTCAGCATAATTGAGTACTAAGCTTTGTAGCCTTGAATGAATACCGTGCAGAACATCATGAAATTCAACCCGGGACCAATACGAAAGTCATACCAGCATGTTGTTTGATCCGGCTAGTAATCCTACATAGTCCCTAAAGAGTGCGGGCGGTTTACAGTCGTGGGTCGCGTAAACAAGGTCCGTAAATGGGAGAGTGCGATGGGACATGTAATCGAGCGACGATCTACCTGCTCCGACAGTTGTTGCCTTTGTTGCCGGGGGGTGATTGTTGCTGATGTGGATTGCAGTTGTCGCTGTCTCCACAATTCAAGCCGTTATGATCTCTGTCTGAGATGTCCCTCCCCTGCCGTGCTGTTCAAGCCCAACAGAAGAATAAGTTTCATGATCGCAAACGAACCACAACATGATACAAAAATGTCTCATCACTCGCCTCGTTCCTGAAGTGCTGTATAAAGTTAAGTCTATGCAGGTCAAAAGATCGAAAGTATGTGCGGCATGAAACGCACGATGAGCACTAGACTATGTATGTACAAGACAGCCTTGTGCTCAGTACAGTCCTCACAATTTTTCGATTTCTACCCCAGATCGTAACGCCCTCGTTCACTCCAGAGCGAGAGACTCGCACTCATCGTACGGGGTCGACATGACATATTCACAGATATGCATGCCACAGTGTTTCACTGCATGCAGAGGGCAGGCATCCAAGGGTTGAAGCGGGCAAGGAGAAATGGGAGCGTATGGGACAGCGACGCTTGCTAGGGGGCTGGCTGCCTGGGGGCAGCACCTGTATTTGTTTGCCGGGCACGAGCAAACGGCTGTTGAAAATGTGTCCACACTGCCCCCCTCCTTCAGTTGACTTCTTGCCGAGGTTGCTGAACGGGAAGAAGGCTGCTGCGGGGGAATCAGAAACACGACCGACCGGCAGCAAGTGACCCCACTCCTCTCCACGATCGTATGCGCGTGTTTCATCGAGTACGCTACCTCTGCCACGTTGGAAGAAGGAAGCTCCACAAGTTCCACGATCTGATTTTTTGCCTGCCGTGGGAGGCAGGATGGGAACCCCAGGTCGCGGGGGGAGCACCATGTCGAACCCACCTTACCAAATCCCACGACCACCAATAGGACCGGACCATGAAGGGAAGCCGGCTCTCGTTAGATTCACTCCGAACGAAACACGACTGTCTGTTTTGTGTGAGGCTTAGGGGGCTGCCTATCTGCAGTTGAGAATGAAAAGACGGTGCGGCCGGGATGAGGCCTCCTGTCGCGACGCGGTGGTCCTATCCACACTGCCAACACCTATTTCAGCGTTTCTCTGCCACCGATCTGGTGTCGGGTTGCCTATCTGGTGAGTCCTCAACAGCAGGTCTCATCCCGCCAAACATTTGACATACTAGATATCTATGCAAATTATTGCCAACCATCAATACCGAGGAGCAACAACTCCCAAACAATCCAAAAGTTGATCACTAGCAGGCAAAACAACAACACAAGACCGTTTATCCCCTCCAAAGCAAGCAGCGGTACGTCCTTCCTCTCCCTTCTCTCGTTCGACTCCTTCAACTTCCCAAAATAGTGGTCGTACCCCCTCCAGTTGGCGACGTGTTCGTTGGCCAGGACTGGGACCTAGTTATCAAACACCTTGTCCCGAGACCTATTATACCACACCGAGAGTCCATGTTGCACGCTAACGAGGGAAGATGGCCAAGCACCTCTGACAACGGATAGTCGAAAGTGTTCCCAATCCCTAGATACAGGAGGCGTGGTGGCCATGCGATACTCCGCCGATGGGTAGGTTGAATATTTCCCCGAATACCAGCGTTTGCATGGAAGATTACGGACGCAATCGACTGGTTGAACCCATCCCCGAACGCTAGACGTTGCAAGGAGGCAAGCCATGTCACTCCGGTAAGCCTTTGATTAAAGGAATCCCCGAGCACCAGATGCTGCAGGAAGGGTGGCCAAGCCGCTCCGGCAATGCTGCCGCGAAACCAATACCCGAACTCAAGGCGTCGAAGGGAAGCCGGCCACTCAACGCCAGCATTGGGTTGGTCAAAAAACCGCCCGAACGTAGCGAGGCTAGCAGTGAAACTGCGGCGATCGGTTGGTTGAAACCGTCACCAAACGTTAACTCCTGAAAGGGCGCCGGCAGTGCGACCCAGGCGATCGGTCGGTTAAAGCCTTTCCCAAACGCTAGCTTTCCAAGGAGGCCGGCCGCAGAACGTCAGCAATGGGATGGTTGAAACAGTCTCCGAACTCGAGCTTCAGCAGGAAGGCTGGCAACGCCGCTTCGACGATCGGTTGGTCGAAAAAGAACCCGAACGTTTGCTGCTGCCAGGAGTTCGACTATACAACTCCGATAATAATGGAACGGTCAAAAGAACGCCCGAACTAGCTTCTGCAACGAGGCCGAACATCCAACTCCGGCAATGGAACGATCAAACAACTTCCCGAACCTTAGACGTTGCTGGGTGGCCGGCCACGCAGCTCCGAGGACTGGTTGGTTGAAGAACCCCGAAAATGTCATCTCTTCGAGGAACACCGGCCAGGACACTGCATGGACCGGCACTCGCAACTCGATACCGATGTCGAGCCTTTTCAAGCCAGGTGGCCACAAGACTGGACCTATGGTGCGTCCTAGGCAAAGGCTGCTGCCCACGTGTAGCTTCTCCACCCCGCTCCACAGGCCCAGGTAGAGGCCCTTAGACAATACCCTAGCCGGAAATTCCCAAACGACGTGAAGCGCCCGAACGGGAGGAATGCGGCAGGAGCGAGGACTCGGCGCGGAATGAAGGAGGAGTGGTCGCTTCACCGTCGTCAAACGACCCCAAAGGTTACAAGGTGATTGACGGGTTGCCCGAACGAGCAGGGTGGGCACCCTTCGGCACGCCCGGCAGTAGTCGAGTGACGCCAGCTGTAGCTGCAGAGTAGACGCGTACCGCTCTTTTTCCCTCCCGCGCGAGGTTGGCTTAACGCGACGATGAAAGCGTCGAGGCAGCGGCTGTTTCTTCCAGGACGTGATTTGCGCCTCGCACCTGAAACCGTTTCTTCTGGCCAATGTATTTTCATTGCCGGCACGCGTTGGACGACGGTCGTACCGCGAAACATTCGGCTACTGCGCGTGTTGGGCTGAGCACACGGGGGCAACGACAGCACAGAAGAAGACCGTTCGTCAACACGACCAACCCTCGCTATCACCCAGTACAGTTATTGGCAGGAGTGAAGCGTACATTTCTACTTTCGAGATTTCTGGGATGGGCACGGAAAGATTGTTGAATCTTCTTGGCTTCTAGGGAAGAGGGTGTCTAAGGGTCCCAAAACCCAACCAGCTAGCGGCGTGTCGATTCATTTCTTCATAATGTTATGTGCGCGGTGACACTGGCTCCCCACATCCGCCATGTGATCGGAAGTTCCATGAGTGAGTTGGAAAATACACAATAACAGAAATTCGATGGCAACGTGAAGGACATCGAGGTCGCCGACTTGAAGCACCTGGTCATTGCGTGGTGCGCGGGGGAATGTTCCGTTCATGGACGCACGCATCGCGACAGTTCGATGAAAAAATTGGGCGTCCTGAGCAGTCAAGATGTTTACTCGTTCGCGTCAATTCCCCCATGACCCAGGAAAGCAATCGGGCTCGTGGTTTCGGTCAAAGAATGGGTACACAGAACGCTTCACCAACTACATGGCATGAGGAACTTTGATTTGCACAACCCTCGTCCATTATCTCATCAGTGAGGAAACCGATAGGGAATATATAGTGGAGAAACTAACAGAGAATCCATGAGGCGTTATTGTGGGGATATTGTGTGGCTCAAGCTCCCATGTGGTATTGAGTATTTCGGGAAATCGAACCCTCAACTCTCTGCAATAGCTACCAATTTCCCAAGTGTTGGCGCATTCGAGACGCCCTGTCTCAACTCAGCATGAAAACGTCCGTCGCCACCAAGAAACAAGAGTGAAGGGATGTTGCTCATGATTTGCGTCCAATCTGTACCCATACCAAAGCGAACATCGACAAACAATGCCTTGGTTTTCCTTGACACGAATTGACACCATTGTGCTCAGAGCGTCAAGGAACTGTAGCTGAATGACGAGGAAGGATTGAGAGAGTTCCCGTTTCATGCCCACGAACAACATGCGTCCCAGAAGATCGTTCGACCACAATAAAGACGCCATTGAGCCTGCTGTGTTTTTTTGTCAGGACATCATCATCTGGGGTCCCTGTCGATTGCTTTGGACACACAACTTTTTTCCAGCGGACGAAGAGAGATACGCAAAGTCAGCGCGTCCATGCCGAAAGCCGCATTTGATGGCTTGACGGTAGTTTACGCTTCGTAAGACCTTTCAGGTGCAGGTGAACCACATTCAGCCGAATTGGAAACGGCACTTCAGATCTCCACACTTTCTACAGTGATCCCAAACGATCCAAATGGATGACCCATGGGTGACCCATGGTCCATGACCATGGACATGGGCATGCCCACGGGCAGCCCATAGGGGTGCCCATGGGCTTGCTCATGGGTAGCCCGTGGGCAGCCCATGGGCGGCCCATGAGCAACCCATGGAAAGCTCATGGGCGACCATTGAGAGCCCTTCAACCGAACCAGTGTACTCCTAAACAATAGACTATCTGCGTTGGAATGGGCACTATAGCGGCTAATGACTAACACTAACGCTAACCCTAACCCTAACCCTAACCCCGAGCCCACACGATACGTGCTACGTTGGCGCTGGTGGCTAAGTTCTAGGTTGATGTGAAGTGGCTAAGTTCTAGGTTGATATGTCGGTGCGAAGTTCTAGGTTGAAGTGCCCGCGGTGGGCACTTCATGGGCCGCCCATAGGCATGCCCATGAGCTCATGGGTGATCCATGGGCAGCCCATGGGAATCCCATGAGCGGCCCATCAAGTGCCCATGAAGTACCCATGGGCGGCCCATGGGTGACCCATGGGTGACCCTGTTTGCGGCCTACGCCTCTTATTTATCGGGTGAGACTGTTTTGGTGATGTATTAACTTCACGAGAGGTAGACGACCGTCCTTCACACGGACGAAAGAGGGAGTGCCCAACATGGCCAGCTCCTACACCAAGGAGGGGCCCCGTGAATCATCGCGGTGCCCCCTACCAAACGGCAATCTTACCAATCTGCATGACTCCAAAATCATCCAGCACATGTATCCAACAACAATGTTCGCAGACCCACGAACACTCTCCCTGGTTCTTCACGCAAGTGACTAACCATCAATGGGGCAAGAACGCCCCTGGATACATCAAGAATACCAACATGGTAATATGTGGAGGGGAAACCCGGCGTCCGGGCGAAACCTCTCGAATGAACCCCTACCACCACAAAAACCGTCGCTATCACAGCAGATCACAACGGCCGCGCTTATTGGAAAGTCCAAGGCAAGTGCTAGAAACTGCTACAGCTANGGCCCATGGGTGACCCATGGGTGACCCTGTTTGCGGCCTACGCCTCTTATTTATCGGGTGAGACTGTTTTGGTGATGTATTAACTTCACGAGAGGTAGACGACCGTCCTTCACACGGACGAAAGAGGGAGTGCCCAACATGGCCAGCTCCTACACCAAGGAGGGGCCCCGTGAATCATCGCGGTGCCCCCTACCAAACGGCAATCTTACCAATCTGCATGACTCCAAAATCATCCAGCACATGTATCCAACAACAATGTTCGCAGACCCACGAACACTCTCCCTGGTTCTTCACGCAAGTGACTAACCATCAATGGGGCAAGAACGCCCCTGGATACATCAAGAATACCAACATGGTAATATGTGGAGGGGAAACCCGGCGTCCGGGCGAAACCTCTCGAATGAACCCCTACCACCACAAAAACCGTCGCTATCACAGCAGATCACAACGGCCGCGCTTATTGGAAAGTCCAAGGCAAGTGCTAGAAACTGCTACAGCTACTCCGGCAATTTCATCAACTTGCGCCGGTGGTACAGCAGGCTGGCCCTGCTAAGGGCCTTGGTAAGGAGGTCGGCGTGTTGCTCCGTTGTCGGAACGAACTTGACCGAAATATCCCCCGACCTGAACAATCCGCGGATGAAATGAAACGTCACGTCGATGTGTTTCGTGCGACCTGAGCTGAGGGGGTTCTGCACCAACGCTATGGCCCCCTGGTTGTCCTCAAGGACCTGGATGCTGCTACCACTGGTCTCTGGGGCAACAAACGAAAGCACAGCACGCACAAACAACGCCTCCTTGACACCCTCCCCGGCAGCAATGTACTCGGCTTCCGTTGAAGACAAAGACACGATACTCTGCGTCTTGCTACCATGGCTGACTACGGTACCTCCGACCGTCGTCGCCAACCCTGACACCGAACGCCTATCCTCCGTGTCGGCGTAGCTAGCGTCTACGTACATGGCCAGCCCTAACCCCGATCCCCGTTGGTAGGCGATGCCGAGGTCCCTCGTCTCCTTTAAGTAGCCGAGGGTCTTCTGTATGGCATCCCAGTGCCGCTTCGCCGGGGCGTGGGCGTGGCGCGCTACCGCACGCACGGCGAACGAGACGTCTGGAAGCGAAAAAGTCGACACCCACATCATGCTCCCTATGGCCTCCCTCCTCGGCCACTCCCCTCCCTCCTCATCCTCTCGCTTCGGCACTAGGTCGACACCAGGGGTAGCGGGGATGCGGGAAGTCGATTGCACATCGAAGCGTTTAACCATGCTGCCGATATACGCGGTTTGGGAGATTCTAAGCGTCCCACCCTTTACATCTCTCTCGATGGCACACCCATCAAACCATTGACACTCTCCAAGGTTTTTGGTGGGAAATTTCTTGTTGAGAGAAGCAAGCAACTCCTCGCAATCCTCGTCAGACCCAGCCACCAAAATGTCATCCACGTAGATCACGATAATCATTACCGCGACTTCATCTACCATCTTGCGGAAAACACACGGGTCCGCCTTGCATTGCTCGAACCCGTTCTCGACTAGCGTATCAGCAGCGTGGTACCCCCACTGCCTACCGCTCTGCTTCAGACCGTAAATCGCACGCTCAGCCTCATCAATCTTATGCGATTTGTCCCCGCACCCAAGGGGGAGCCTCGGAGACACCTCCTCGTCTAGCGTGGCGTGTNTGCGGAAAACACACGGGTCCGCCTTGCATTGCTCGAACCCGTTCTCGACTAGCGTATCAGCAGCGTGGTACCCCCACTGCCTACCGCTCTGCTTCAGACCATAAATCGCACGCTCAGCCTTAGCAATCTTATGCGACTTGTCCCCGCACCCAGCGGGGAGCTTCAGAAAAACCTCCTCGTCTAGCGTAGCGTGTATATACGCCTGCTTCACATCCCAGTGATTGAGGTTCATGCCCTTCTCGGTCGCTACCGCAAGCATCAGCTTAATGGATGCGGATGCGGGGCAAGGAGAAGACGAATGGAAATAATCGACGTTCGGGATTTGCGAAAACCCCCTAGCAACCAGACGCGCTTTGAACGTGTCTATCTTCCCTTCCTTGTTGGTCTTCCAACTACAACACCACTTTGAGCTCACAAGCCTGCGCCCCTCTGGTGCACCGTCTACGAAT
>CACKRE030005009.1:101863-115308 GCA_902602495.3 Ectocarpus sp. CCAP 1310/34 | reverse complement strand
GCTCAATTCGGTTCGATAATGTCGCATTAAAGAGTCATCGGAGCTGGGAACGGAGCTCATTCGTTGGTGTAGTCACATAAGGGTTCAAATTCAGGACCGGGGACATGGCCTTCGAGAACGTCGACGAAGACATAGGACGGTAGATGACGAAGACGACGAGTTCAAATGTGATTGCGGCTTCGAATGCGAAGACCGTGTTCATGTAGTCGCGGAATGTCCGTGGTACAAGGAGAGGGAAGTGTACGTGACTGAGCTGGGAAAAATAGATAGGACGTACAGGGAGATGTTTGAGGCATGAAATAAAGAGGAAAGGACGGTAGCTGTACTGGGGCATAGGAGGTGGGTTGAAAAGGCGGGAAGGGGTATCGTTAGGATAGACAGACAAGGGAAGACACATTTGAGCCACCTTTGGCAAAGTAGAAAGGAACGATTGGCCATCGGTGATCGGTCCTGTGGGAACAATGCTCCGTCCTCTCGAGGACGCGTGGTCAACGGTCTAACCGCTAAGGCATGCAAACCATAAGAGTACGCCCCACCCGCCCACCCCCGCCCCTCGGTGTTTGCCATCGGGATTGGATTTTCGTCGATTGGCAACGACGTTCTAAAACAAGCCACTTCGTGAACTCGGCAACCAGGTTATCGGGTTTTTTTTTTGCCTCTGGTGTTTTTTTTGGCGGTAGCCGTATTGGTGGTCGAGTAGATCATGTTGTGCGGGGTCGAGAACCCTCACTCCGCGCAAGGGGGATGAGCGCACCACGTTGTGTTAAAATGGTCAAGCACCCTCGAGGCAGTTGCACAGTGCTTACAACTGTCTCAGGAAGTGAAAGCATCAGAAAATAAATTAAGTCATACGCAGCTGTCATCCGTACGCAAGGAAGTAAGCACAAGATGCCGAACACCCCTAGCAGGATGCAGCGCACCCTTCATGCGACTCGCCGAATACCTCACGGCGCTTCGCGCTTGGTGATGTGAGAGCCTGGTCCGGTGAGAACCTGGCGTGCTCCGTCCCGGCTTTGTAGGGATGCGAGGTCAATGGTCTAACGACGACGGCATGCACGGCTATGAATACACCCCCCCCAAACAGAACGCATGTTGGGAACCCTGCCACCGCCGAAACTTGCACGTCCCCCCCTCCCACGCAGACTGAAAGCCCCGCGAGGGAGGCCAGGAAGGTTTTCCGCTCGGCTAGGGGAGGCCAATCGAACCCGTTGCTCAACGCCCAGGCCTCTCTCCCGCCTTGTACTTACTATTGGACTCGAGAGCAGACCAGGCGTTCGCCCGGTGGGAGCAGCTGCAGTGTGAACTCTTTTGCTGCTACATTACTGTGCATCACCGCCCCTATGTAATACACTATCCATTCATGTAATGAACTATCCATTCCTCCTTTACGTTTCACTGTACTATCCTGTCCCGTTCCACCATTCCCAGTTTTTGCCTGCCTAAACTTGTTTCTGCTCGTAAATCTGGAGTTACTCAACCGTTTCGTGGGACCTCCATGACTTCATCATGTCACCCTAGCGTATCCCTATACCTGCCTAAACCCAACGTGAACGAAACACGAACGTGACAATACATGTGCCCCTGTCCGAAACGACAACCCAATCAGGCCTAGGGCATAGACCAATGCAGGCCCTGGACTTCCACCAAAGTCACGCCCCGGCTTCAACAGGAGAGAAGAGAGACCCGTTGACACATCGGCACCGGCTCATGGTGGGGTACACTCGTCGGGAAGCAGTAGGCGAAGCGCTGGGACGGAGAGGAGGCATGCGGGAATCGACAAGGCGCCAGGAAGCAGTACGTTGGAACACGACCGCACGCTCGTTTCCTTCGGGCAAAGCAGTAACTACCACTCACGTTCTCCGCTTCGTACAACTAAAAAAATTGAGCTAGACTGCATAGCAAACACTAATGCAAGACACACCGCTGGATTCCCTTGTTTCTCGGATTATTTGCCGTCGTCTTTTTAGCTGAGCTCCCTGATGGGTGCCTCCTTTTCCCACAGTGAGTGCAGAAAGTCGTGCAGGCCTTCGCTCACGGACACCTGATGACGACAAAAAGCAGAGCAATAGAACGCGGTCGGAAGGGCGCACGGGAAGTTTCCCGTATGTCCAACCGCATCAGGGTTTGTGCTACCAATATCAAGTCCTCTTGCAGAAAAAAAAAATGGACACCACAACGCACGCCGAATTTTCGTCGCAAGAAGAAATGCACAGCAGTTGGAGACGTAGCGATGGAACGCCGGAAGCTCCTGTGGGGCATCTCTCTCTCTCTCTCTTTCTCTCTCGCTCTCTCTCTCTCTCTCTCTGTGTGATGTGTGTCTGTTTCAAACCAGCTCCCAAAGCAGGCGCTTTCAAAGACTCTCCGTTCACGACGGTCCGCCTTGCTGCCTCTCCAAACCAGGATGGCATGGAGGCGTCCTATTGAACACAGCGTCTGCGCGCACGCCAACTCAATGCAAGTTGCTGAAAGCAAACCGGAAGCCGCAAAAGACGAAACCGTCTATCCGCTGGGCACAGAAAAAGACTCGAAAATGTACGTCGCCAAATGAATAGCGTTACTCATGTTCGTTCGGAGCTTGCATTTACTGTCCGACACACCTTGTACGGCGTGGGGTTGAGCCTCTGGAGCGTGTCCTGCCGAATCTGACCATGCGAGAATTCATAGGGAGAAAACAAAGGAACAAGCGCCACACAACAAGCGCACGTACGCAGCACACATGACACCGAAATAGCAGAGGTTGAGCGAAAGTCACGCCCACTGGAGCTTCTCCCTGGGTGGGAAAAGAAAGACAAGCATGCGGAAAGCCGTCAATCAATCTAGGCTAGGCACCCAACTCCGGTTGGTGCAGACGCTCTAATAACAAAGCAAAAGCGTGCCCAATAGTTGGTATTACAGTAACATATCGAGGCCCAAGAACACTTCGCAAGCGGAGGCAGTCTCGACTTCTCTCATCTCGCTATTGTGAGCCCCATTGAAGACAACGCCGCTGGACGGTCAATACCCGGACTGGTCACCAAACAGCTGGAAAGCGTGAGAGCGCGGCGTCGTCTTGGCTGCAGATACTATCCGCCCGTTCACGCGGCGCCAGAGCTTCTGCCGCAGCTCCCAACGCGTACACGTTTTTCTTGGTCAATTGTAATTCACTACGGACTGCACAGTTACACGTCAACCCGTCCGTCCAGCCTCATTACCATTTCAACGAATGGTCGGCGCAGAACCTCCTGTTGTCCAGTCAAAAACCTTGAAGCCAGTGCGGATGAAAATATCTACGCGATCTCGGATGCGGAGCGGACGTTACATCAGCAGGTGTATTCGGCTGCAGTGAACGCGTATCCCAGGCAAAGGGTCTCCTTGGTCTTACGTCTCACCTTTTTCAACCCCTTTGCCACCGTCGCTCGCACCTTTCCAAAAGCGAAACAACGAAAAGCGAAAACACGCACAACAAGGAAACGTGTTGTCTGCGGATGAATGAAGGTGTTGGGACGACACAAAACGAGAACATTCTTGAGAATTCACATTCCTTCTCCTCCTTCTCCTCCTCCTCCTCCTCCGCACGTGATGATACTGTTGAAATGAAATCGCCTTTGGCTGTCCCGTCACCACCAAACAAGCATCCCAGAACGTGTTTTCGCCCGACCGACTCCTCATCAAAGTGCGCCGTGCTACTGGAAGATATGCATGTATTCCTAGAGCCGTGCGCCTTTCTGCCATGGCCATGTACCCTACAGAAGGAATGGACTAGCAAAACCACAGAACGTAGTCCGCTCCTACCCTAGGTACACTTGACGTTTCACGACCGTGTGTCTTCGTCTTGCACTAGTTCGTCGGTGCATGCACCTACTCTGTGCTGGTGCCCCTCTTACGGAATCCCTCGACCTCGCCTACATGACAATCAATTCTCTCTCTCCTCCCCCGATTCTATCGACCGCCCTCCCAGGAAGTACTGAATAACAAGCGAATAAATATGTGTGCAAGCGTTTATCTCATCCATACTGGGGGAAACCAACCAGGGGCCAACAATCGCCAAGATCTTCAGTGTTGACTTTGCGTTGATAGTACACGGAAAGTTATGTCGAGTTTTCACCGGGGGTCAACCGAACACGGTATTGGCTTCTGGCCAATCCATACGTATACCTCGTGGATGGTGGGCATGTCCGAGGTTGCACCTCCAGCTTGGCCATCCCACACCATCTCCTGCAACCGGACTACCTCAGTCGGTGTCACCCTCGCGCGCTTTGTTGCCACGAACGGGTGTCTGATCAAGTTCGAAAAATAATATCACAGCAGAAGAAGCAGCGGTGGCAGCAGCAGCAGCAGCAGCAGCAGCAGCAGCAATATAGTCAGCAGATGCAAGAGATTACTAGTTGCGCTGCTGTAGTTCCTCACGATACGTCCGTGATTATCAACTGTTACAAAACACGGAGCAATCCCCCTCCGCTTTTTCTTCATGTATTACCAAGTTTACCAAACCGCTTCATCCCGCGCGCACTAATGAGAACCCTATTCTCTGTGCACAACTCAAAGGTAGACGGAACCGGTCTGACGTCCGCAGCATCTCAAAAGACATGAGAGTCCCGACAAATTCTCAGGAGCCCCAACAGCATGTCACGAGCCCCAACATGTCGGGAACAAATGAGAACCCAAGATCCCGGAGTTGCTACCGCATGGCCAAATGCTGCGCTGTGACACGTGTTTCTCCCTACGGCAAAAAACGCATGTTTCTTGTTACTAACGGAAAGCAACAAACAAAGGAATCACGATCCGAGAGGTGCAGTAGTTCCCCGAGGAACGCTCAGATGCTGTGCACGAGATCCCTAATTCCACCAGAAGTTGCATTCCATACATATCTGTGTAATCTACTCAGCTATATCTACTGTTGTCAGGGTTCGAATGGTTTTTCCAGTTCAGTAAAGTGGAGCTAAGGACATCGTCATATTTTTAGGGGGCTCTTGGCGACGCTCAGCAGACCATCGTCTAAGACTGGAGTCTAAAGTTAGATTGTGTCTTTGACCGATGTTCGCGGGACAATCTAGACCGCCGTCGTGCCAATCCCTAATTCTACATAACATGTTCTCCTCCCAGGTCCTCCACCTCTTCACCTCCATGCACATCACGGTGAAATATGAGCTGCATTGGGGCTCTTTATCGAGGCGGCGAAACATTGGCACTCAAGGCGAGCTGACAGAGTCGCGTGCAGCAGCGGGAAACGGCTCCGATTCAGATGTGGTAGCGCGGCATTTTTCCCGTTCAAAGCAAATTCATGGGGCACAAATGAACGGCTTGTGGACGGAGGGTTTGACGTGCTTCAGACGCCGCTCTGCTTTCATGGAACGCCGATGCCCGTGGGAGGAGCACGAGGTCGCGGCCCCGCTGAGCTCAACCAGGTCTACACTGGACAGGGGCTGAAAACGTTGCCTGTCCTTCTTGTCCTTCCCTATGGGGAGCAACACCTGCGGTGACACTGGCAGTCAACATCTGTTGGCGCTTGACTAACAGTCAATATCTGCTCCACCGCCGTTCACAGAAGTAGTATACCAAATAAAGCCCCTCACACAGAGACACGGTCGAGTATTTGAACGCGGAAAGTGATGAAAGAATCGCGTGTGAGGTTGGTCTCGAGGGAAGGTGGTGACACGCTCAAATACTTTTACAGGTTGCTAACTCGCAACCCACACCTGCCGTCTTGGTGAAAACACGAGAAAAATTGTAAATTGCTCTCCAGCATTCACACCTAGATTTAACCGAACGTCCACAGAAAGTATACGGCGGAAAACAAATACCAATCTCCGACCACATTAGTCTGTGCTTAAGCCTGAAAAACCAAATTCGTTACGGCCATACCTGGCTTCAGATGGATAACACCCCAAGTGCTGTTAGCGTGGCGAGGACTTTAAGCCATTGCTTACGCTCACATGGAGCATAGAGCAAGACATCTCAAGGAAACATAAGAAATATCGACGCACCTGGCGAAATAAATATAACCCAATCACGCGTGGGAGAGCACCAGGTGCCTGGTTTGCCAAATCGAATTGCTCTTAAGGTGGCCGTTTCCTTTACCCGGACTATCTTGATGACTCAACTTAATGAGTAATGTTGTTCACAAGTGTTGAGGCCAAGAGTGAAGCAGACTCTTTTCGCAATACCTCCGATGCCCTGTCGGTACCTTAGCAACGAGTTCAGAGTTGTACCGCAACGTAGCAGTGTGTTTCAGTTAATATCGGCAAAGTTGAAAGCGCACATTGGCCCCATAGTATGTATCGGTTTCCTGTAGACTGCATTCGCCCGAGTGCCCTCCTTTCCGGGCGCCTCGAGGATGGCTCGCTCCATGCGGTGGTCTCCCTCACTGGCAACTCTCTCGGAATTAACAGAATCGTTCAACCACGTCTTCTACGATAAGCGCCCAAGGTACCATCGATGTGCATGTACCTCGCGAGTATGGGGACTCCCGGCTGCGGCGGCTCCTCCCCATCTTTAAGCATGATGTCCAAGATGGGAACTTTGTCGGCGCCCAGTAATCTGTATACCGCCTTGCGGCCCGGTATGGTAATCTTCGACGTCGTCTGACTCCCATTGTGCCGAAAATGATGTTGTGCCGCAGGTCGACCCGGCGCGTAGCAAAGCGTAGGAGCAGAGGGACGGTGAGAGAAGGTAGCCTCCTTCGTTGAGGAGGTTGTTTTAGTAATGGAAGTGGCTTGGGAGGCATGTAAGGCATAATATCACAGAGCGGTGGCTTCGAGCCAATTTTCCCTATGCATGCTTCGTCTGGTCGTCGGTGCATTGAATATCACAACGAAGTTGCTGTGGGAATACTCCTCGCGCTGTCCAGAAACGAAATCCAATTTTTCCTTTTCGGTCTCAGGATGAAACTGGTACTTCAGGAAGAGGACGAAGGAACCGGTGAGTACATGGGACAAAAATCTGGCTATCAGGTCGAGAAACAAGAAACGCTGACTTGAACGTTTGGATGCTGTCTCTTTGCTCTGTTATTCCTCCGACCAGGCCCAGCAGCCTGGCACATCTTGTGTTCCACCACGGCATCCCCGCAAGGATGCTTGGGCAACAGTCTTTAGGTGGTGTTCTCGTGTGCCCTAGTCATTCCGACCGGCGATGGATGAACCCTCAACTGATCCCATGTCGTTCGCTCACGGTACCAGGGGCAGCCCAAGAAACCCTCGGAGGCGCTACGTCACACGAAATGATGAAGGTGCGCGTGCTGCTACTAATCTCCGATCTCCGCTCGGCTTGCCTCGAAATGGAGGGAAAGGTGCTCGCGGTCGAAGACGCTGTATACATTTCATTGGAGTATTGCAAAAGACCGGCGAACGATTCGAGGGCAACGGGGCGGGGGGTCACCTGCGACAGCTTTATCCTGGGCACACCCTCGATGGAGACCAGCTTGTATACACAGCCGAGGGCCGGCTGCGCCTGGCACGTCACCAGGTTCGTCCCGATGCCGAAGGTGTCGATGGCGTGGCCCTGCACGAGTGAGCGATGTGCGCGTGTGGAGCCAGGCAATCAGGAGAGCGAGGTCATGAGCAGCTTCATGTTTACCCCTGTTCGCCCACGAGAGTAGAGGCGGTATCTGATGGCAACGAGTGAAACAATCCAACGTGAAAGCGCGTGGGAGACGGATTCCCCATGCCGCAGGCATCGGTGAAGAAACACATACCCGTCCCTAAAGGCAGCGAGTGAGGGATGATCGCGGTGGAGCCGCGCTCAAGAACGCCGGTAGAGCACACCGCCAAAAGCAAACGCATCCGTAGGAGAGCAGAAAAGAGCGGATGTCGTTCCCCCCTGCTCTTCTCGATGTTTTTCGAAACCGGACGCAGAAAAGGGGAAGTGCGCGTCTTGTCGTGGTCAAACGCAACAAAACACCTTCGGACAGCAGAGCCCGTCGGAAAAAAGCAAAGACAAGACGCACACATACAAGAATACCACGTGAGAGGAACCACACCTGGTCGGCGAGGTAGTGCAGACTCTCCTCGTTGATGTCGTTGCTGGCCACGATGTTTGTAGTGGCAAGGAACGGGCGGTTGAAGGCCTTCGCAGCCTCGGTCGTCATTTTTCGCACCTCTTGGCTAAGGTAGCTCAGGTCCCCGGAGTCCAGCCGGCACCCCAGCGCCCTTCGAAGTAGTAGTAGTCCCATACACAGGGGAGGTGAGCAATCGTGCGTCAAACTATGCCTACGTCGATCTATCGTCATGGCAGAAATTGTGTTGATAATATGTTCATTTGTGCCCCGGTTGGGTACAAGCCTCTTCATGAAGCACGCTAACCACCTGTTCCGACTGCTCGATACGCTCAACCCAACTTCAATGTCAAGTTATGAATACCTGTTGGCTTCTCTCGCGGCATGCGTGCTATTCGTATGAGCCTGCGACCCACATGGCGAAAACATTTCGGCCTTCGTCTTTGCCGAGTCAAAAGTCCGTGTCACGATGTCGGGTTCCTTCGGTTCGAGTGGTGACCACAAGCTTGAATATACGGCGCGGCACATCTTTTCGGCAACAGCAACCTCGCCATCACTGCCGTCATCCCCACCATCGCCGTCACCGCTCTAACAACGACAAAGGCAATAACAACTTAGACCACCGCGAACATAACCGCCACCACTACCACTACCACTACCAACCGCACTAGCCGAGCGCACCTGTGCCCCAGGTCATCCAGTGCCAGCGCCACGCACAGGAAGTTGGGTACCCCGGACTGGAGCGTGTCGTACGTATCCACGAGCGCGACGAAGCCGTCGGGAAACGCCTGGGCGTACGCGGTGAACGCCGCGAGCTCGCCGTCGTTGCTGCTCCCGTAGGCCTTACCGCAGACCGGGCGGTCACGGTACCCCTTGACGATCGCGACGAAGTCCTTCCCGTCCAGGGTGGGATCCTTGATCTACGTGTGCGCGCCAGCAAACAAG
Organism: Ectocarpus sp. CCAP 1310/34; assembly: GCA_902602495.3. Taxonomy (NCBI): domain Eukaryota; class Phaeophyceae; order Ectocarpales; family Ectocarpaceae; genus Ectocarpus; species Ectocarpus sp. CCAP 1310/34. Next base: position 106,394 of record CACKRE030005009.1, on the reverse strand, counting down.
GAAAACGCGGGAGGCGTCATCGTACCCACCAAAACACAAACTATGCATCCGCGAAGAAAAAGGTGGACAGCTTTTCCCCCGGGCAACCGAGGTTGCCGGTGAAAAATTTTGTGAGAGATGAACGCCTGGGGATGCAATGGGGGGATCGGGGAGAGTGGTATCAATCAAGACACAAGAAGAGACGGCGAGCCTCGCCTCTTGCGTCTTGGTTTTGTCACCCCTCACCCCGGCGCTCCGTCCTCTCGAGGACGCGTGGTCAATGGTCTAACCGCTAAGGCATGCAAAACATAAGAGTACGCCCCCGCTCACCCCGGCGAGGCGCAATCCTGAGACATGAAAGACACAAAAACTAACGAGAACACCTTGCCTAAGTACGAATGGTAGCTCCGTGCAAAGATAGATGCGATTAAAATGTGGGCTTCGTACGATATGGGCAACAATCTTGGAAAGGTGCCGGTGGAACGCAACCAGACGAGACTGTTGTTGCTTGACTACACCAAGTGAACAACACAAGGATCGCCAAATATGGCACGGATTTCTCCTCCCGTTCTCGTCCAACCAGCACTGACAAAGAAAACGAACAAGTTCAACTGATACAAGGTGCTCTCCCTCCGCAAGCGCACAGGTGTGAGGCCTTGTGGCCGCCTCGTGGGTGCCAAATACTGCCGCGGGCACCTGTTCAAAGGAAGTGTAGGATTGCACGAAAGCGTGGGCGTGCGTGCCTCGGATGTCAACGCCAATCAGCTTCCCCGCGAGAACATTGCTGGTGCCGTTGAACCCCCCGATGTACGAGTAACGAGAAGCGGACAGGGCTCCGTCCGGACCCTGCCAGAGTCAAGGGGAGACAAAAGCACTTGGTCAATATCAGAAGACCATAAGTGAACCATGGAAACCCCGCAGATCGCTTGTCTAGCAGACATATGTGTGCCTTCCATCCAAGGTAAGCCCCTGTCACCATGCTTGATGAAAATGGAGTCTTCGTTTTCATCACCCGCCACGGCCTTCGTATGCCCCACATGATTGCGAAACCGTGTGCGTGAGTAGTATACATCATGAAACCTGGCGGTGAAATGTTGTACCTCGATCGTACTAGCTCGTTTTATCCCTGCGACGGAACCAAGTACCAGTTTATCTTGAGAAAGCAGTTCGATACTGCGAACAGCAAAGCAATGCCTTCCTCAAACAACCGAAGTTGTTCTGCCACTGTTTTGCTGAAACAGTCGCAAATAACAAACACAGTAGGCTGAGACCGCCTACTAACATCGTTTAACAGCACGTAAACGAAAACTTCGACCCACCAAAGGCATTCCTCATCGCACCTGTGCCCGCCGCAGCCCAAACTCCAAAAGGGTTTTGTCCGCCCCGGCCGCTAACCGCAGCCTGGCCGCATTTGTGGCGATAAGCGACGGGTAGTTGATGAGGTTCAGCAACGGGGTTTCCAAAAGCTGCGCCACAGCCAGCGGACCCTGTTGTTTCAGCATAGTCCGTGCATCCAGGCAAAAAGCACAACATCGCGGCAGGAGCAGGGCGGACGAGAAACGACGCACATTGAGACGTCCAGGGTTTGAAGCTCGTATCTGCGACCATCTACGAATAAGAGTGTTTGGGGTAGGGAGGCTTTCCGGTCCACCAATGGGTAAGAGGCGCGGGCGGCAAGCTGAAACGAAATGCAGGGAAGAGGAATATAGGGTCGCCACACAGAGTTAGAAAGGTTACCGTTGCTTTTACTTAAAACGTTTCGACACGAAGGCTTGGGCATCGGAAGAGTCCAAGAACTCTCATAAGAACGCGACGAGCGTACCATCAGTCCATTCGTTTCAAAAGGGATGCCTGTTTGTCTGCTACATCACCCCAATTGCATCACCCCGTGCGCACCATCTCTTCTCATGCCGTACCATCACCCACCTCAACCCGGATGAGCGGTATTCGGGGGAAGCAGAGCGAGCCCTCCTCCAGAGCGTAAAGGCGCACGTTTCGGCAGTCGAGCTGCTCGAGCCAGTCGAAAAATGTCTCCTCGCAGTGAGGGAGAACCGTTCGCAGGTAGGCGATGTCGCTGGGGGAAAAGGTGAAGCTGTTCATCAGTGCGATCACCTCGCTCAAACCTGGACGGTCGTGCGAATGGTTGAGCAAGAGTGACGCCCTCATGACGTACGGTGCTTGAGGTACACAACATGGTAAATCGTTTGCAACCACAGCAGTACAACGGCGAGACGGCCGGCGGTTACCTACACAGAAGGCGGTGAGATCCCCCCCCCCCAAAATCAATGCGGACTCTGTGTGCGTCCTGAGGTACAACACCACGTCTCTCGCACTTGATTTGTAATTCTGAGCAAACCCCAATGGGTGGTTGACTTTCGCTCATGTATTACGGAGGGTGTGGCAAACTACAGGGCGCAGTTTGAGGAGCCCACCCGGTAGGGTAGAATGTACCGCACCTGCGAAGATGGCGAACTGGCCCTTGAACGGACACTTGCGGAAGAACAGATCGAACACCGCCTAGACACACGCGGACCGACAGTCCACAAAGAACGAGGGTGGAAACAGCGGCCGTACATTGGACGTTGTGCTACATGTAAATGATGTGCAAAAATATTGCTGCTGCAGTTCACATGCGTAGGCTGATGTAGACAAGCCTACGTCTGTACAAGGTCAGACTAGCCACAAGGGGTTTGCTCCTAACAGCCGGTGAGTCGAATGAGACCGAATTCCCGAAAGGAATATTGTGAATGGGCCCTGCTACTTTTATCTTCTCACATTCTCGTTGTGCCGCCCAGCTTTCCAGTACGCGTACGACATCGTAATCTGATACATGTCCGTCATTAACGCCTGAAATAGCGAAGCATGTGTTTATAAAATGCAGGCGGGGGTGCGATGCTTGATTGTGCCGGATGTTTTGCATTGGGAGTCGCCAGCAGCAGCAGCAGCAGTTCACCCCTACACTCAACAGTAAATGCTTTCTAAATAACGAGGTACCAAGTCAGCAAGCTCGTGGGCTTGATTTGGTTCCGAAAATATCGAACCGGCAACAACTGATGCTGTGTACCGCTGCAATTTACAAACCCTACCGGATGGCAGCTAGGTACATGGTATATGTAGCCTGCGACGCGCAAAAACATACGACCAGCACTTGAGGATTTTGGTGTCTGGCTGAAGCGCAGATGGCACACCAGCGCCACAGCCGTATAGGAACTGAAGCGCTGCTACAGAAGGGAAGTACGACGTAGGAGTTAAGGAGAAATAAATACACGCACAGAAAGACTACCCATTCATCTTCAACCAAACCTTTTGAGTTGGATCATGACCGGAACGTACGCGTACATTCAACCAGTTGCAATATTGATCAGGATCCTACTCACCGACACCAAGATGTTGAGTGGTACGAGCCCCTTCACATCTTCCCTCGAAGTCGGCATTGCTAAAAGAACGAAGGCGGGGCAGAGGAGAGCGTGTTGGCACTACAGCAGTTGGCACAGCTGCGTTTGCAGTAGACGTGCATGCAGTTCCGCCGCATTTTGCGGAAACTGTGGGCGTGCGTCATCTCTCCGGTTATTCTTTCGCGGAGCCCCCCCCTTTTTTTTAGCATGTGTCCTACCTCCGCAGCGCTCTGTCAGGTGTCTGGCCTGCTGTTCCTACCATGCGTGTTGTGTGTGCGGATAACTCGGTCCCGCAGGCTGCCCCGTCCTGGCGCTAGGCATGAGGAAAAATCCTGAGAGAGGAGAATGACAGCGTTCATGGATTGTAGATATATAAAAGACTCCGCCACATGCTGTTCGACTGTGGGTAGTCTATATAACGAGAGCGTGTACGGACGGAGCAGGTCGAGTGGCGATATGCTCGGGCTGACTACAGCGGCGCCGGACGGAGCAGCGGCACCGGAGCATGCGGGCGACATCGACCCGTGGCGCACAGACAAACATTTGTGTCTGATCTGTGTTGTCAATTTTTCTCGTTTTTTCCTGATTTTCGGTGTTGGTTCTATGTGATGACGTCGTCACTGGTTTTGTAGAGAGACCCGTCAGAGATGGCGTGGCTAACCCGGGTGCCTTGGTTATGTGCCTGATCGTGGAAGACCCCTTCAATGTGGAACGATTCTTAGCTATTGTCGATATTTTCACTGCGTGCCTAACGCAGACGATCGGGAGAGATTCGGGTGATTGTCCATTGCAATCATGGCTTTGGTTGGTTGTTCTTTTTCACTGTACGTCCTATGGACAGTTGGAGTTGTCCTCGAGCCACCAGGACTCATTTCCCCCAAGGGGCTGGTGATGTTTGTTTCTTCACTTGTATTATATCATTGGTCATGCAACGCCCTGAACTGCACCTCCACCACATCCAACCCAGAGAAGAAGTCGCCGTACGAGATGTGGCACGGGCACCCTCCCCCGCTGGTGGCGACGTACCCTTTCCTCAAACTTGCCGTATACAAGGTCAGGCGCACACACAAGTCCGAGANCCAAGCGATCACAACTCGCAATTTCACCTGGCAACCCGTGCCCGCCGCCCTCGCGGCCCCCGCCGCCCTGCCCCAGTC
>CACKRE030005009.1:90754-101358 GCA_902602495.3 Ectocarpus sp. CCAP 1310/34 | reverse complement strand
CAAGATCTCCGTAGAACCTTCCTACACTGTGACTACCACGGCCAATGTCCACAATGCCCCCAAAGCGCATACTACATTCCAATCGTAGACACTATGTGCTTGACAAAACAATGGTAGGCACATACTAAATGATGCGAAACCACATAATCACATGATAAAATTTTATTCAATCCTAACGCGTTTGTTTACACTAAACACCATATTCGCCTGATTTCGTGTTACTAATTATTTCATCATTATACTGTGTGATGGCGTCTTCAGAAACAACTACAAAAACCAAGACAAACATATAAATGAACAATGCTATCTTGCGGTAGTAAGATTTCCTCGCCCTTTTCCACGCAACTTCAACTCATTTGGCCGTTAAAAAACGATACCATATTCCTTTTTTATGTTGTCCTTGACTTCCTTGGATAGCTTCATCTTGCGCAACTCTTGCTTCAAAAACTGCGGCGCATCCTGGTAAATATCCGAAAGTGGTTGCCAAGTGTCTTCGTCCTCCTCGAACCCAGCCCACCGCACACGAACAAGATATCCCGATCCATCATGAGCTGGTCCAATGTTGAGAATAGATTCCATTTCATGTTCGCCTTGCCCGAAAGAGTGTTGGAACACGTCTTTGAGATCGGATGTGACGTTCAGTTCCGAATCGGCGTAGAACCGCAGACGAGCCACATGGACATCGCGGACCTGCCCATTAACGATGTTCTGAACACCGTAAACGTGCTTTTTAGCGGCCGATACCACGCGCCAAGGACCAGTCCAAGTAGAGGACAATTTGGGCGTGATTCCGCTGCGACGGACACGTGCCACCATCACATAGTCTCCCACCGTAAATGCTGGTAAATCACCGCGACTTGCCGCCGCACGTTGCCTGGCACGATTGTGATCCACCTTCTGTTGAACTTGTTTGTGCAGAACCGCTTGAGTCTGGATCACATTTTGGACTTGTTGTTTCAACTTGGTCGCATCAAGCGTGTCGATGTTCCAGGCTTCCCCAGACGACGACGCCAGGGTGGAAAAACTCGTGCGAGGAGCGCGGCCGAACATGACATGATAAGGTGTTGATGCATACCGCTCACGATACGCGGTGTTTAGCGCCCATTGAACTGCCGGCACCAGATCCACCCAGTCCCGCACATTTCGCCGTCGTTCCTGCAAAACGGCTTTCATCGTGCGTACTATCTCGCGCATCATACGTTCGCACGTTCCATTCGACCAGGGCGAGTTAGCCACGGTAAAGCGTCGCTCAACACCCAACGCTTTCTCCAAGGTGTCCATTACGCTGTTTTTGAAATGAGTGGCGGTGTCGCTTACCCAAACTTCAGGCACACCCAGCGTTTTACACCAATTCAGGAGGTGTTGCGCCGTTAACCGCGCCGTGCACGTACCAGTCGGCTCCATCCACGCGAAGTTGCTAAGATCGTCCATCATCACCAACAAATATACATATCCATCAGATTCGTCCAGCCCATCCGCGCCGAGCGGTCCGCTCTTGCCTACATGAAGGTAGTCGAAGTGTAATACTTCTCCAGGTCGCTTGCCATGAACCGTCTCTCCAAAAGGACGCGGCACTATCTCACCAGATTTAGAATCCATACAATGCAGGCATTGTTGCACGAACTCCTTCACATCGCGGTCCATTGTAGACCAGCAGCAGTATTCCCGCAAGCGGTGCATCGTTGCTGTAACACCGCGGTGGCCGGCTTCTTTCATGTGCGCACACAACATGAGTCGTAGCTGCATATCACGCGCGGTATCGGGAATCCACAGAACTTTGCGACCGTCAATCATGACACGGAATAAACCTTCATCGTCCGGTGCAACACGACCGAGTGTATCCGTGAAACACGCATTGGTATCCCCGACAGATGCGCGCACTGTCTGTTGAACTTCGCGTATAGCGTTCTTGGAGGGTAGGTTACAGTCGGGCGTACTCGGCATGAAGACCGCCGCGGATCGATTACTCACGGCGGGTACATTCACCCAACGCGACAACAAATCCCCCCAGCAGTTGCGTTCACCTGAGATGTGCTGAATCGTGTAGTCGTACTGGCCAAGGACCGCCTTCCAATTCTCTAGACGCTGCGCCGTGGTCTTCGGCACCGTTGAGATGCACGCTTCCGGGTCGAATATGTATGCCAAGTTACGATGATCGGTGTGAATATGCACACCACCCCACAGCAAATATTCCAACCTCCGGAACGTGCTGATGATTGCGAATCCTTCCTTGTCTACGGTAGCCCACCGCAGTTGAGACCCACGAAATGTACCACTCAGGAAACCCAACGGTTCGTGGCTCATGTCTTCCACGGGAACGTTGTTGTCCACCTCCGATTGTGGCACCTGAGTCACGAAGCTTCCCCAATGTTCGTCGGAAGCATCAGGGAACATCAAAACCGCTTTCCCTGCCACCGGATGATACAATGTGACCGCATTGGCGACCATGTCCTGCGCTCGCTCCCACGACTCCACCATCGCGGGTGTCCACGCGTCAGGAGCGATCGCTCGGTTTGATGCCACACGCTTGGTTCTATTCGGGTTTCCGGCCATGTGAAGCTCCAGGAACTCCCGCAAAGGTGCCACTATCTCCGACATCCGAGGCAGAGAAGTGCGCAGCCAGTTGACAGCCTGCAAAAATTGCATTAGCTCTCCTGCGGTCTCAGGACGACGTAGGTTAGCCAACCCGCTCAGACGGTCCCGGTCATGTTCGATCACGCCTTTCGAGTATACCTTCCCACACCATTTGACAGACGTGGTATAAAAGGTGCACTTGTGGGCAGCCACAAATAGCCCATGATGTTCGAACCTTGCCAAGATTAGGTCAAGCGTGTTCAGCAAATCTTCCTCGGTCTCTCCCCAGTACACGATGTCGTCCACCCAAACAATACAATTCAGGTCATGCAAGATGCTGTTCATCGTACCCTGGTAGTAGGAGGTGGCATTCAGCACTCCTTGCGGGACACGCTCCGGCGAGTACAAACCTCCTGGCCCGATCATCGTGAAAATCTCTTGCGCCTCGGGCGCCAGCGGCATCCCCCAATACCCTTGAAGCATGTCCAGGCTCCCGTAACACGTAGCACGGCTTAAGCGCTGCATATCAGCTTCCAGATCAGGCATAGGTCCAGGGCTTTTCTCGATTTGGCGATTCACAGCACGAAAATCACCTACAAACCTATACGTCACCTTATCCCCGGAACGTTTCGGTGTAAGCATGATCGCGCTCGCCCAGATCGCCTGCAGGTTCACGTACACCAATCCCAACGCCACGAGGGCAGCCAGGCAAGTGGTCAACCACTTGGTCTTGTCCGGGTTGTACGTCCGCAACCTAGCTTTGACTGGCTTCGCCCCAGTCTTGAGCTTGACGGTCATCGGCGGCACGTTAGCGGGCGGGTCTCCTCGTACACCGCGGCGAAAGACATTGAAGCGGCGATCGACGACCTGTCGTAGACGATCAAGTCCCCACGGGGACAGACCGGCGTCTGCCGCCGAGTCCACTGCCCGGTCTAAAGCGTCCGCCCTTCCTGCCTCCTCTTCGGCGGGAGTCATGACCATATCCGGGCCACGAGCCACCAAGCGCTCCACCGCCGCGTCCGGCGGGTCCGGTGCGGCACGTTGCGTAAAAGCCTCCACACTCACCGAAATACGGCGAGCCTCGTGAAACCCCGGAGTATCAACACCCCGCACCTCCATATCGCGCTCCTTCAGTGCATGTTGCGCCATCGCCTCGTACACGTCGATACCCAGCTTTGTCAAGGTCGGGTCCCCAATGATGACCACGTCGTCCGTCCCAGGCATAACAGCGAAGGCACGCGGGTCCAGCACCACCGGACCCCATTGGGTGTGTATGGTCATGCGGACGGGACACGTTTTCTCGGTGACAGTCACCAGTCGCCCCTCGACCGTCTTGACTTGATGAGGGTGGTCGGTACTCACGACCACGGAGACGTCAGGGCACTTCTTCTGCAGTTTCTGGGCAACACTAGCAGACATAGCAGTCAAACCAGCACCAGAATCCAGAATCCCGACAGCGGGACACACGTCGGGGCACGACATCCCCGGAACGGACAGATCCACCTGGCATGACCGGTCGTGTGCATTCGCGTCAAACTCCTCTTGAAGCAGTCGATGCTCACCTCCAGCGGAGACCCCCCTCCACGCCGTAGCAGCGGGTGCTGCACCGGGGGACGCAGCCTCACCGTCCTCCGGAAGAGGGGAAGACGGCACAACCCCGTGATCATCGCCGCTCTCCTTGGCGTCACCCTCGGACGTCGACGCAACACGACCCGCCACAGGCGTATTCTGTGTCGAAGCACCAGCAGACGTAGACGACGCGGAGTTCCGCTGCTGCGAGCCTCCGCGAGCAGCGGGGGTGCCCTTACGGTGGGTTTGGGATGCCCCCCGTGGACGGCCCGCCGAGCCCTTCGCGGAACCAGCAGATCCGTGCGATCGCGAAGCCCGCGAATCAGCATCCGCGCCCAAAGCCGAGGCGCCGCCCTTGGGGCAATCCCCCGACCGGTGACCGGCCTCGCCACACGTCCAGCACGTCAACGGACCAGGCGTCGACTTCTGCTTCCGACGTGCAGCCGACGACGGCGCCGCCTTCTCAGCGGCTCCACGTTGTGATCCACGATCACGTTCAAACTGTTCCACAGTTCGCCAATCCGTAGCCGCCTCACGAATTAAATCGAAGACGAGCTCCGGATCCTCCTTCCAACGCCCGCGCATAGCAAGAATACCGTCGACTTTCTTGCGGAATTCCGGAGGCGTAAGTCCCGCGACCAGATGTTTAGTGATGACCTGTGCTGGGCCCGGTTTGAACGCCCCATTCACCTCGCAAAACAGTGCCTTAGATCGGGGGTTCTCGAAATACACCGATAGCTTGTCATACACTGCGTCAATGCGGTCCACTGCGGTCGGCTGCTTCCCCATGGTCACGATGCGCGATACCTCAGTAAAGGCAACATGGGGGTCGGTTTGGGCCTCGGCCCAACACTCAGCATGTTTGGTCAAGGCCTCGAGAAGATCATCCTCCTCGAGTTCTCGGCCGTGAGCATTACGAAAGTAGATGCGCGACAACGTCGCGCGGACGCTGTTGGGCAGCAGTTGAGTCCGCTTCAGAACTTGTCGTTGCACTGACTGCCCGAGATTGCTAAGAGTAATCTTGCGCTCATACTCTAAGTACTCTTGATGAAAACGCAGAGAGTTCTTCTGCGAAAACGGACGTTGATACTCCGGCGGCGTCGGGCCATTTCCACCCAACACGAGCTGCGCATTGCTCACCGCATCCTGAGATCTCGTCCCAGCAGGCATCGCGCCCTAGCGCTGCCCAAGTGTGGCTCCAGCAAGTCAGTACTGTTCGACCAAGCCCGTCCTCGTAACGTCTCGTCGTGTTCGCCACACCAAGCCCGTCCTCGTTCGACGGCTTGTTGTCGTATCGGCGTAACTGTCACTGCTTCCAGAAATCCACCACGAGGAGCTTCGATCCTCTGCCAACTAACTTAATAAAATTTTATTATGGACAGTTGGAGTTGTCCTCGAGCCACCAGGACTCCTTTCCCCCAAGGGGCTGGTGATGTTTGTTTCTTCACTTGTATTATATCATCGATCACAAGATAGGAGGAGTGGAACACAAGACGGAGAGTCCACACAATCCTCACACACAGGGTATGGCCCCTGTGATATCTTCACACACGGAGTCCCCAAGATCTCCGTAGAACCTTCCTACACTGTGACTACCACGGCCAATGTCCACAAGTCCCACCAACCAGCGTGTGTTGCACACACCACACAGACAGCGAGAGCGGGACGGGAGCAAGGTGTACCCTATACTACTGCTGCTGTTAGCTTTCGGCGGAGGAAGCGAGAGGAGAGTCTTTGATTGGGTCTCTGTGGGTCCATCGGTTGGTTGTTGTTATTGTGTTGCGACGCGGCGGGAGGGAGCGGCCTCTGCTCTGGAGAGAGGCACACATACATCACAGCACGGAACCAGTAACACATCACGCTCGTTCCTAGACGATGTAGTACATGTAGTACCTACCACTGCTGTGCTGTGCACCTCTCTACACTCATTGTGGGCGAGAGGGTATGTCACCTCTGCTGCTGCTGCTGCTGTTGCTGTTATCTAAAGCGGTGGCGAGAGCGTCCTGTTCAAACAATCAGCAGCAGCAGCAGTACCAACATTTATGAAGGTGGTCACCACATTACCCCCCCCCTTTTCGAGGCTTCTTCTTGTTTGCTAGGCAAGAGAAGTCTACTTGGGGTAACCGGAACCCGACCGGCTGGCGGCGAGTAGAACCACCTTTTTTTCCAACAATCTGCTGTGCGTGTGTGCGGATGCACCACTTCCGCCACGCATTGCCAGAAGTTTCGAGTTCGATAGACAGTGCATCGTTTCTTGGCCCACCTATCCACTGTTTTCTTTGTTTTTCCGGAAGGAAATCAGGTTAGCAGCGGGTTTTGAACCCGTGTCTTTTGCAACCAAAAGCAGACATCCGATGTATCTACGTCGACGCCATTATTGTGGAAAAGAGGGTTTTGTCCTCGACAGACGTTGGGAAGTTTCAACCTTTATGAAGGTGGTCTCCACACACGAGAGCTTTTTTTTTAGCAAAATATTTTCGTTTTCACCCGCAAATTTCGTAATTTTTTCACCACATGGGGATTCGAACTCACGACCTCTGCGACTAGCGGATTACGAGGATACCACTAGACCACCGGGGCGACCGGGCATGTGTAGATGCGGTGCGATCGCCATGCCGGGGCCCCGTGCATGGATCTCGCGATCGATGGCGAGGTACATGTGGGAACCCAGAAGAGAATCAACCAGAACAACAACAACCCGGGTAGATTATCACCATTTATTTCAGGGTACACTCGGAAATCAACACGACACCAATCTCCGACAGCATCCGCCGTACACCGCGGCGAAACCAATAAACCGCTGCCCGTGTCCTGTATCCTGTGCCTCGGAAGCATGATGCACGAGGCAGGTCGTGCCCGTTTTCTCTCGCTTTGTGCCTCTCTCTCTGTGATTCTCTCACTTCTACTGATCAGCACCACACCGAACGAACTCGCGCGTCAAGCGAGTCCGACCCTCTGTCGGGAGGGGCCGCTATCCTATGGAGGCAGTAGTGCACATGAACAATGAAGGAGCGAGCGAGCGTTGTTGGTGGTTTGGTTGTGCTTCTGTGTGTGCGGTACTACACGGTATGTAATGTGCGGTCCACGCTTTTTTCTGCGGGTTTGATGCTAGAGCGTCGGGTGCCGGGATTAATATGAACATTTCTTTGTACGAAGTCGACCTCTTCCGGGTACACCAGTAATAACCAATATCGGTCACACCAGAGGGTCCTAATTGCAGCGGCAGATAGTTGTACCCGATCGAGGTTCCTCCCGAAATGGGTCCACACATACATGGTTTTTCGGTCAATCAGCTGACGACAGCCTGGGGGTGCAAGCGTGTTGATTTCTAACTGCACCCTAAAAGTGGTGATGAAGCCCGGGTCTTCTACCCGTTTCTGGTTATTGGTCAACCCAGAATGCTGTCTGGGATTGCATATTTGCCGCATGTTGTGACCGCGCAACAACGTTCAACATGATGAGGTGATCGCGTGGTTAACATGAACACGCTTCAAATCGCAGAGCACGAGGCGGTAGCTGGTATCGGGGGGCGAAAGACACACGGCGTGGTTAGACTGAAAATATTGAATGCATTCTCATTGAGCGCCCTCGTCAATTTCCGTCTCTAGCAGACGCTCTCGAATGTTCTACCCTGTCACCGTCGTCACCGCGTGCTGTGCGAGTGTGTAGTTGAGTCCCTCTCTCTGGCAATGGCAGGAACAAGTCGCCGTGTCGCCGGACGCAGGGTCGGAGGAAATTGGTATTTTTGTGGAGGCAGCAAAATGGTATAAGAGTCTGCGATCGATCGACGACTGATTGTACGATCCGGTAATTTTTATAACGAAGGTCTCGAATGTCAACCATGCTGGATCGGTCTCGCTTTCACAACGTGACCCGTGCGTCTCGCATATAGACTGCAGCAAGCAGTCGTCCACGGGGTATCGTACGCGCGTGGGCATGTTTCCAAACGGAACGATTGTGCTGGGGTACGTGTTGCCCAGCCGTTGTAAACTTAGAGCAGAAGAGTTGACGGTTGGTGTTGTTACTCAGGGGCAGAAACTGATTCCTGCCCCGTTGCCATGGTTGTTACTGGGCGGGAAGAGTCGCGGTTTGGTATCCCATGGTTGGAGGGGAAAAGGAGTTGGGAAGATTCCTGCGGGAGAAATGATTGATGAATGGGTCTTTTTGCCCCGACAACAGGTCAGGGTACATTTATTTCCGAAAACAGGGTACAGTTGTTGAGAAAAGTAGTCACGGCAGGGTATATACCCTGCGCTTTTTCGGACGCACCGGGGTGAAAATGGGCGCTGACCAATGATGGGAGTGCATTTACTGCTGTTAATGACTGTGTACCCAGGTGTCTCGCTTTTCGACCAGGGTATACCCTGTTGTGTCGTTTTCCTTTAAAAAGATGTACCCAAGGTCTGCACCTACGGTGAACGATGCGGCCGGATTATGTGAGGCTCGTTTGCTCATTTTCCCAAATCTATCTACTGAAACTTTGCAGGTATGAGCCGCACTGAAACCGTTAACGACACCAGCCCCACTACAGTACAACGAAAGTGGTTGCTATTTCTAACAGCTGTCATTTTTCCTACATAGCCTCTTTCGAACCAGTCTATGCACTACATATTTTGAGGCATGTTAGGCACAACAAACTGAGTGGACTAGACACAGCGGTGCGTGTTCTTCAACACTGTTCATCTCGGGCAACGCTCCCCAACCTCGCCCAAGCCATCCATCACATCTCTTTGTTCGTAGGTCTGCGAACATTGGTGTTGGATACATGTGCTGGATGATTTGGTGTCACGCAGACTGGTAAGATTGCCGTTTGGTAAGGGGCACCGCGATGATTCACGGGTCCCCTCCTTGCTGTGGAAGCTGGGAGCCGCTCTTTGAGCACTCCTGCTTTCGTCCATGTTAAGGACGGTCGTCTACCTCTCGTGAAGTTAATACATCACCAAATCAGTCTCACCCGATAAATAAGTGGCGTAGGCCGCAAACACTCTATAGAGTTTTTTGCCCCTCGAGGGAAGCCACGTTGGGATGAGCTCTGCTGGAGACGAGGAGCGCACTGCTGCGAGCGGAGAACAGATCCGCCCGCCGGTGCAGGAGGGCCGCGATGCGGAGCTTGCAAGTTTGCAACTGCAGATTTCGCAAGTGGCGGCCCTGGTGGAGGAGTCAGTGAAAAGAAGGAGCCTGGCAGCGTCGTGGCGGATGCAGCCAGTAGGGGTGGCTGGGTTGCTGCCCCCAGAGGCCAACGAGAAGAGCCCACGCTGCCGCTCGGCGGTGGCGGGGGATTTCTCCAGCAGCAAACGAGAGATAGTGGGCAAGGACCACGGTCGCTGCTGGAAGGCGGCTGGGCCAGCAGATCGGGAGCGAACCCTGTTGGACCAGCCGGAGTGGGCCCGGGCATAGGACCGGACTACGGGGAAGCGAGGGGGTTGAACCGCCCAGGTGAGATACCCGTGATTCGAGGAAATGGAGAATACCTCGACGGCGACAGCAGTAGCCACCAGAAAAGAGTGACGGTCAATGCCCAGCTTCTAGACCAAAAAAGCCGCNCCCGGAGGCCAACAAGAAGAGCCCATGCAGCCGCTCGGCGGTGGCGGGGGATTTCTCAAGTAGCAAGCGAGAGATGGTGGGTAAGGACCACGTCAGCTGCTGGAAGGCGGCTGGGCCAGCAGATCGGGAGCGAACCCTGTTGGACCAGCCGGAGTGGGCCCGGGCATAGGACCGGACTACGGGGAAGCGAGGGGGTTGAACCGCCCAGGTGAGATACCCGTGATTCGAGGAAATGGAGAATACCTCGACGGCGACAGCAGTAGCCACCAGAAAAGAGTGACGGTCAATGCCCAGCTTCTAGACCAAAAAAGCCGCAGCCACGGATTTGATTCGTGGCGAAAATCATTCATCCAAGCTGCGAAGACCATCGACTTGGACGGGCAGTTTATAGGAGATGCAGAGAGCAATGTCCCCGTGGGCGACCCAACTTGCCGACTTCCGAACTGCTCGTTAGGGGGCACACGAGAGCAGAAGTCCAACGAGGGCTTCAGGCGTTCCATTTTATCACTACAGCTGTGGTAAAAGAAGCTGACAAAGCAATCATCAGTAACTGTACGTCAGCAAAAGGGGTCCTCGCGGAATTGCAAAAGGTCTGCGATCCAGAGTGACAGGGGTCCAAACAGGCCTTGATACGGAAAATGTTACAATCCCCACACACATCAACAGCAACCCCATCGAGCACCTCTACGCCCTCGAGCTGCTGTATGCCCGCCTGCGCGAAAAGGGCTCAATGCTGAACAACCCTTCGTTCTCGCCCACTTCGTTGGTTCCCTCCCACCCGAGTACCAACAAGCGAAGTTCCTGTTGGAGACAGCAACGACGCTGGATAGGGCCGAGATCGTCAGGATCATGAGCACGGTGCACGCGAGCCTCCCGGAGGGAAGGAAGGCCTCGAAGGGCCAGCGTAGGGCGGAGCA
>CACKRE030005009.1:53377-88783 GCA_902602495.3 Ectocarpus sp. CCAP 1310/34 | reverse complement strand
GCCCCAGAGACCAGTGGTAGCAGCATCCAGGTCCTTGAGGACAACCAGGGGGCCAAAGCGTTGATGCAGAACCCCCTCAGCTCAGGTCGCACGAAACACATCGACGTGAGGTTCCATTTCATCCGCGGATTGTTCAGGTCGGGGGATATTTCAGTCAAGTTTGTCCCGACAACGGAGCAACACCCAGACCTCCTAACCAAGGCCCTTAGCAGGGCCAGTCTGCAGTACCACCGGCGCAAGCTGATGAATTTTCCGGAGAAGCCGTAGCAGTTTCTAGCATTTGGGAGAGGTCATGTTTTCCACGCGGGGAAAGGCGCATAACTATTGCGGTCTGTGTACCAATGGCAGGAGTAGGGGGCGTTGGGAGACCATCGTCCGGGGGGACGTAGTTCCTCGCGTTCTTCTCTTCGCCTTGGCCTTTCTAGTTAGTGCGCGTTGTGATCCGCTGTGATAGCGACGGCTTTTTGTGGTGGTAGGTTTTTTTTCGAGGGGTTTTCCCCAGACGCCCGGTTTCCCCTCCATACTTCAACATGTTGGTATTTTCTGATGTATCCAGGGGGGTTCTTGCCCGATTGATGGTTAGTCACTTGCACGAAGAACCAGGGAGGGTGTTCGTGGGTCTGCGAACATTGGTGTTGGATACATGTGCTGGATGATTTGGTGTCACGCAGACTGGCAAGATTGCCGTTTGGTAGGGGGCACCGCTATGATTCACGGGCCCCTCCTTGCTGTGGGAGCTCTCTTTGAGCACTCCTTCTTTCGTTTATGGGGAGGACGGTCGTCCACCTCTCCTGAAGATAATACATCACCAAAACAGTCTCACCCGATAAAAAAGTGGCGTAGGCCGCAAACATCTTTCGCCAGAAATTTAATGTTCAACAGGCCGTAGCACCTCCGCACCCATGTGCCCGCACGGCGACCTTTATCCCGTTCTACGTCCTCCTCTCTCCCCACCTCCCACGGTGCCAACACTAAAACAGGAAGCTGGTCGCCGAAAAAGTCCAGATCGCAGACAGGCCAAGTAAAACAATTACGGTGCAGAAACCGTCCATAGTGCTATGCGAGGGTGTGGATGCCGTGCCGCCAGACGTCGATATGTAGAACGGATAAAAGACGTCCCATGGAACTGTGAACGCCACTGGGGGGGATGGTGGCGTGTACCGCTGTGTCTGTGGAACAATTGACCATTCGCGAGGGCCAAGGGCAGGGGAGAATACAGTAGACGCGAGAGCAAGTGTCAGGGTTGTCATATATCGCAGGGGTAGCAAGGACAACGATAGAGATAAGAGGATAAGTAAAGTATGGGTCTACTACGATCAGGGTTCCGCACAGCAATGTAATCACATCGACGCTGGGGGCAGGAATAACTCGCGGCGCATAAGTGGGGGGAGAGGAAATACTCACACAAAAAGGTCTGGACGACAGCCCGAGAGGAAGCATGACCAGCATGACAGACAACACAGAAAACAATTGGATCTGTTTTGGTTCTTGAACGTGCCGGGAAATACATGATATTGCTCTTGGAAAGAAACGTTTGTTTTCCTGCACCTCTCAACACCCACACGCGGTTTTGTTTTCTTCCAAAGTTTACGCATTGACCCCATCGCCTGGAGATAATTCACAGTACACACCTCTTGCCCGTACATCTTGAATGACACGGTATTGCATATCAGAAAATTTTGTTCATCCGCAACCTCTTCGCGCCAGATCCAGTCCGACTTGCCATACCGAGCAGCGGCAGAAACAATCTTGCTCTGTTGTTTTCATTCCAATTATTTATCAAACGAAAAAGCGCGCGCGAGAGTATCAGACGCACGGGGAGTGGAAACCGAGATAGCGTTGACGTTGAGCGGCAGACCGACCAACAACGCACTCAACACAAGACATACTATACGATACGCTGTACCGAGCGAGGACATGTGGAAAAACGACAGAAACGGGTGGCAGGAGCGGGGAAAGGACCTGAAACCCTCCCACCAAGACACGCCTTTCCTGGCGAAACCGCACCGTGTGACAGCACCGCCGCCATCTTCCCTACCGACCCCCGTCTGTCACCTGCGGGTTTGCCTTAGATCCCACGGCGGTATACAACACTCTGTACTCCAAGGTTGACACCACGCTGGAGCACACCCCACTTTCGTTGAGGGGGGGGGGAGCAAGGGTAAGGAAGGGGGACGGGGGGGCGGACGGTCCGCAGAAATTAGGTTCGGAGGGACGGAGGAGATAACATTACACAAGAGAAGCACGAACAGACATGCGAACAGCTTCTACTATATAGCATTTTGGCTCTTCTACACTCAACTTGAGGAAGGGCAGAGAGCGTTCCAAATGAGAAAGCGGTAAACAGGAAGTTCCTCGCCTCTCACCAGCAGGAGGAAAAATACGGTCAAGATAGGCAAGACGGAGAAGAGAAAAACTCGTCGGGAAAAAGGCGGACGAAGACTCAGAAACGTTTCGATCACCCCACGGTGGTGGTCGTACTGCGCTCGCACACTCTCACCTCTCGTCGTCCCACGACGCCGTGTCTGCGCTGGAAGCTAACGGTAGTTCGACCCATTGGGACACGTCCAACGGGTCGGCGTTGCCGTAGATGCCCAAGTACTCCACCGTTGAGGACGTGTTCCCAAATGCCAACGGGGTGAAGCCCGTCTCAGGGTCCACGTGCTGCCCGGAACCTGTGCAGTGCTGCCACACAACACGTTGGGGCAAACGCAACGCGGACGGTTTCGTTTAGATTGGCAATTAACCGGAGTATGCAGCGGTTCGTAGTGGTTCGAATCGATTCCCTCTTCAAATCTGAGCCGCTCGGTGTTGCTTACGGAAATGAGTCAGCAACGCGTCTCTCTCCTAAACTCAGCTGCTTTCGTTTTCGGTGCAAGGATTTCCTGGGCCTTCTAACATATTCGGAGAGTCTCGACAAACAAAGCCAACAGGTGATTCCAAGGTTGCCTCTACCAACATATTTTGTGTAACATGACAGCAAGGAAGACAATTTTTTGCACCTCCGAGTTTGATTTCAATTTCCCCGGGTCGCGAATAATTTAACCAGTTGTTGGCATGCTTGGGTCGCGAGTTAGAAGCAGCACACTATCAGATTTGAGCTAGTTGTGACACATGTGTTCTTGCCTCGCTCTCTTGCGCCTGTCTGTCTGTCTGCCTCTCTGTCTTTCTGTCTGTCTGATCTGCGGGATATTTTCTCTCTTTCTCTGTCTGTAGTTTCTCTCTCTCTCTCTCTCTCTCTCTCTCTCTCTCTCTCTCGGCTCCCTCCCAGCCTCACCTCCGCCAGGGCTTCTCGGGTGAGAGAGAGAACACAGCAGCCGACACCGTCGTACGCAAACTCCACCGGGGTTGTTCCAACGTCGTCACAACCACGCCCCTCTCCGGCCATCAGCTCTAGGCCCCCGCCACCATTGCTCCCTCCGGGGGCAATGTACTCGTCGTCGTCTTCGCTCAGTCGACGTAGAGACGAAAAATGGCGAGCGGAGAAGAAATTGCGGACAACAGCAAGCACTCAGAATCATGTATGGACTTCGTCCTGAGGCTACCGGGACCTCGCACCGTGGTCCATTCTTCGCTGGTCAGGCTGGCAAGAAGCGCGCGGGGGGCGAAGGGGGCGAGCATTCGATGGCTGCGCAATACTCACCCCATTGCCCACGCACCTCTGTTGGTACGAGTTTCGACGAAGTGAAAGAATACTGTGGAGCCACTCCGGAGAGCTGACTGCTCGGCGGCATTTTGTGCCTTTCGGGACAGATTTTGAGACCAAACGAGAATGCGAGGGCGAAAGACGTCTACGAGTACACAAAGTCGGTGCACGCATGAAACAGACATGCCGATCACCCTGCCGACCTTTGTCGATGCATGCGCTTGCCGCGCTCAATTGCCACATATGCACAAGTATCGCATGATTCATCTTCCTGCCGATAGTTTTTTCTTGAGCACAGGTCAGCACAATGCTTGAAATGAAGGGCAATAATAGCATCACGCCTCCGACCACTGCGCTACAAGGCGATCCGGAACCAACGGTTGTGAAACAAATCTCGGCTTCTGAAAATTCACCAAACATGTCGGATCCGACGACCCAATCCTACAGCCCTGTCCTACAACCGCGAGAGCGCTTGCTCAAGATAAATCGTGTTGGGTATCGTACAGAATTGTACAGCGCCGACGGAAGACCTGGCTATCTTGAAGCGTGTCGGAACGTCACTCACCGGACGATTCCAGCCGCCCGGCGAGCACGGGGAGCCCGGGCAAATACCCTGGGTTTCCAGACCTTCCCCTCTCCACCAAGTTTCCCAGGTCCTGGCTTCGCGTCATGTCCGCAAACGACTCGGATGTTTCGTCCAGACGAAACTCCACGGAGAACTGCTGAAGCGAAACGGCGGAGAAACTGCCGCCGTTCGGACCGGGAGGGATGTCTGTGAGCACCACCGCTGCGGAAACGGCTGATACACCTCCTTCACCGTCGTGGGTTATCTAGGCGAAGCATTCACAGAGAGAGGAAGGGCAGGAGAGGTAACAGGACGGTGAAGGGAGTTTCTGCTCCGGACAATGAGAGGTAGAGAGGGCGTGCAGTCGTCGTGTCTGTGAGTCGAAGCTACGGCGTTGGGCAGCCCTACCTTACCTACTCAACACTAGGACGGACCACGTCGGATTTTGGCACATTTTTCATCGCAGACAAGCGTCGTAGCGGACGAGAATCGCGTATTCGACCAAGGAAGCTGGGGCGACGAACGGGGTCGACGTAGGAGGCAATCCATTGTGGTTTGTTCTACAAGCGAATGATTTGCTCGCTTTGCCCCTCTCCACAAAGGAGGTGGCCACCAAGAAGCGCACGCCTTCATATAGAGGGTTTTGCGCACCATCAGGCCTCGATCGAGCGGTTTTGTGGGAACGACGTGTGCATGAGTCACGTTGATCCAAAACAACCATCACAGCCGTGTGCTTGGTGTGGGATGTGTAATGAAATATTGGTTGGGTGCACTGACAGACGAAGATTCAAGACTCGCTCCACGATATCCAGAGCACGCGCGGGCGGTACTAAGTCATCCTGAGCTGCCCTGGCAAGCTGCAGCGAGGCAGGTGCAACTAGATGTGAGCTCAAGACTACCTGACATGTACTCACGGTGAAACAGACAGACGCCAGCGCGTTCTTGCACCCATCCGAGACATTGGTGGCGGAGGCAACGGTCTCCCCGGTGCCCCCTCCCAAAGTACAGGCCGAGTTCGTCGTTACTGTGTCCGCAACCGCCCCTTCGTAGTAGTACACTCCACAGTTGACGTCCGTGAAGTCCGTCTCTTGGCCGGTGTCCCAATCCCGCCATGTTACGGACGATATCTCCACCTGTCGGTGTGGTGAGTACACCGTGCGGGTGCCGATACATAGATCTTGCGTTTCGGTATTAGAGTCCCTTGCTGTATTTCGAGACGCTGCCGTTGTCACCAACACCTCAAAGAGAAGTGTCAATACCGCGCATGGGCGTATGGCTCATCCTCGGCAAAGTCTGAATGGCTCTTCTTTAGGGAACCCTACACAATAATTCCGTCACAAGCGACCGACATTCCGCACCTTCATCCCATCCATACGTATACTCGGTGAATAATGCCCTAATCCTTTGCTTGAGGTTTGCCTGTACTGCTGAAAGGCGCCCACACCTACCGTTCGACTGATTTAGGTTCGTTGTCCTTGGTTAGTTTTGCTTCTGAGCGACCTTGGGTGGGTGCTGGGGTGACGCCGCCTTTCGGGCACGATGGTACATGTGCACGATGGTGAAGTGGGTTAATAGCCACGTTGATGAGAAAGAAACCTTCCTCCCCCGCCCCCCCCTGAAACCGCCTGGTATGACAGAGAACTCCCTCGCGTGCCTTCGAAGAAAGAAGAAACAGAATGATACGCGAAAAATGACAAACAGTCAAAAGCGTCATACAACATGAGCACCTCTATTAGGAATACGGACGGTGATGCCCTTTTCATCTGAGGCATGGACACTGTTTACATTCCCTCTTGCCCCAGGCTCCTGCTGTACGGGTCCTGATCTCACCGCGGTATACTCGCCGCCGATCACGAGCGGCGCGGGTGCCACTGTTCCATCGGTTCCCACGTAAAGCTCCTTCGTGAAACGCCCCCACGCGAACACCGACGAGCACTGACTGGCGAGGTTTTCCACCTCCCTTGCGCACGTGTTTTCCTCTCCGATTTTCGCGGGGACGGGGACTGCGAACTCCACAAAGTTGGCCTCGTTACATCGGCCGGTGTCATCGGCCACCGGCAGCTGTTCTCAGCAAAACAGCAAGATCATGGATAGGGTTCTTGGTGTTTCATTTCGAAAATATGCTTCTGCAACACGGCTGCGAGATTCTCCGTTGTTCCCCAGCGTAGACGTACTCCTCCACTGTTTATCGCGGGAATACTTCTTCACTTTTTATCGTGGGAATACCAAGCTCGAAGACCACACTACGAAGAACCTTGTGCCTTTGGCCCCAGCCGTTGGTCACCGCTGCCGTCAGTGATAGCGTTGTCAGAAAGTCATGGCTCTTGCAGCAATATTTCGTTGACTCGCAGTAAAAGTGCCAAGTCCTTCGTGGGCAAACGTAAACATTGGATTCGTGGGTGGTTTCAGAGGACCACATCCCTTTCGCCTACTTGTAAAGACCGGCATGAGTCCTTCACCTTCGACTGAGAGTCATAGTGGACTTCTCGACAACGGCAAAGTCACGAACACAAAACTTGCGGTATAATTTAGTCAGATCGCTCGACTGTACAAGTCCAAAGCTCTACAACGGGTACTAATCTGAACCCATCCCGGGGCGTATTGAAGTCGTTCACATTATCGAGAGGAAGAGGTCTTCCTTTCAGTCCACCAGAGGGTTCTTCTATCAGGCATGCTTGACTCAAGTCCCAAGACAGACATGAAGCCGAACTCCGACTCTATGGTCATGGGGCGAATTTTCAATGAAATACCTGGTGAGGGTAGCGACATGACTCGCTCACCGGAAAGAAGCCGCCAAAAGCCGCAACTGTACCGCCATCGTCGGCCAGGAAGGCGGCAGGTATTCTGTCTCTGTGGATGAAGCGACCGCGGAAAGGACAAGAACATAATGTGCCGAAGAAAATGGCGTGAGCTGCCGCCGGAAGAACATATGCTTTTAGCGTTCAAACGTACGTTGGCATAGTCTGTTCACATGCTTCATACTCTCAAGGTGAAAGATCTCGAGATTTATGCCCCCCTGCCTTCCTGTCGGCTTTCACTCGCATGTTATCAAAAGCCGCGCAAGATATGAGACGAAGCATCGAAAGCAAACTTGAGCATATCCTGAGCCAGAGTTGTCTTGGCAGCTTGCTGTTTGTGAGAGGAAAAATTCCAGGTACTTAGAAAGGCGTGGTCCAAGGGTCGATGGCCTGCTACTCCGTTCGTTTTGTGGTAAATTGGACTCGTGTTCATGGTCCTACAACATGGAACTTTCATAGGATCCAGCAAAATTATTCAATGCATCCTCACCCCGTATCGAAAAAGGCGTCGGTTTCAGTGACCCCCGATGCGGTCGACGCTGCCAGGTTGTCGTGGTACGAGAACTCGGACGCTCCGCTGTCGCCGAAAATAGATATCGGCAGCGTGCCAGGGTCCTGGGAAAGAGGGGGGGGGGCAGGGGGGTAGGGAGAGAGCGCATTTCGATGGCCGAAACAATCGGGGGTAGCAAATATTGCAGAGCACATGTTGGGTAGATACATTCGGTAGAAGGAGACCTGTAGGCGTTTCATGTTTCGGGACGCCAAACAACAGAGGCCCACAAAATGCTAGAAGCTGTACTGCTGTGAAGACCAGGCGGCCCCTGTAAATGAGGTTATAGTGGTCAACAACTGGTGACGTCCAATGGTTGAAGAGTGCACGAGAATGGCACATTTCGTGGCATTTAGAAGGGCCTTCCTTATCGATTCCGTTCGAAGCAATGCAACAGCGTCGGGGGTGATGACGCGGACCAGCGAGAACAAAAAAATCACACCAAGAACATACGACAACAAACATTGTCGAAACTGCGCTCTGTTTCTCAAAGTATATTGCGCTAAGATCAGAACTTCTATTTATGAACACGGGCACCTCGTCGTCAGGGTTTACTTGTGGTATTGAAGAAGATGGTTTGGTTGTGGCGTTGCTGGTTCCGACCCCCCTGTGTATATGTCCAGCCCGCGGTCACGAGAACGCTTGCTGTAGCTGCTGGACACCACATTTTACCTAGATCGTACCTCGAAAAACTCTCCCTTAGAAGCACTGTTGTCGTATTGCACGCAGAGTAGGCCGTCCACGGCCCCTTGGGCAGCACCCCCGCCAGTAAGGGGGTATCTTGGGTTGATCTTGTCCAGATGGTCTGTTATTGGTGTGGGGATGGTAGGGTATGCATGAATTCGATGTAGGCGGAACATTTGCGGCCACCACCTCTCGGCCAGAAAGTTTAACTCGACAGCGAAACGGACGTTGGTACGTGGGTAAAGCTGTCGCGATAAAAAGACGGTAAAGGAACTCGACGAGCAATGGACAAACACTCTCCTTTCCCGAACCATTCCAGACCAACGCAACGCACCCCATTCCTTCACCCAGTGCCGTGTATATTGTGGTTGTATCCTGTCAATCAAACCCGACCTAAACTGTTCGTAGTGCACCCCACACTGCACCGAGAGTATGGAGGTACCTCGCGGTGATACAGTTTGCAACGATGAAGAGCAGCAAACGGCTTTTTGCGTGGGAAACATTGAGCACCCCAGCAATGGACGCCTGTGGTCGAGAGCCGGGCGAAAAAGGCTCATTTCTTCCGGAGTACATGCACTTTCATCGCCAGGATTCCAACCCTGCTTAAGCCCGGGGACGAGTACCATGTGTCCCCATGGCCCGGGAGATTTCGTGTAGCAAGGGGATGTACCTGCGCAGGATTGCCCGACTATATCATGAAGTTGATAATTTGTTGTAGCCCCAAATCGAACGATTGGATCTAATACGCGAATAGGGAAGCATCTCACACGCGTGTCCTGGGCTCCTTCCGTGGTACTGGTGGGGTGTTCGACTTCTGTAGGTGCTGAATCAAACAGTAGCGCTATATTTCTTATCTCTGTGGTCCTTGACACGTGTTTCGGGTTCAGCGATACTCGCGCCATCATGTCCGTGCCAAGCCGCCCTCGGAACCGCCAAACCCGGTCCGGCGCCTCCTGAGGCATCACATGTCCCTCTCGTTCCTCTCCGAAAGGCTCCGTGTTTGACTTACCGCTCACTCGAAATGTTGGTGCCGGGGCTGTCCATGCTGGTATATACTCGAACAATATGCGTGCTTACTTGCTTGCTAGCACGAAGACTTTCCCGTGACCCCAGTTCCATCCCATGTGAGCGTATAGAGAAAAAGCGACTCTATACTTCACTACGAGAGGCATAGACTATGACGTATTCATGTGAGGTAAAGTACACACTATCCTGCCCGGCGGTTGAGATCATTTCAAGTCTTGGGGGAATGGAACTGGGCGTAAATCGGACTTGCGCTCACAGCCCTGCCACCAAGTAAACCTACCGCCGGAGTAGCAGGTGGTCGTGACCTCATCCGCCGGACCTTCATCCAGACATGAATCCAGCTCCGCGAAGCGCTCTAACTCAGTTTGAGTGCACTCGGCATCACAGCAGCAGTTCGTGTCGCATTGGCCCGCCGTTAGATCGCACACGCACCCGCAGTCAAAGATCTGCTTTCCGTGGGACGAGGGGGTGTTTGTGTGTTTTTTTGTCCTACTTGTTATTGCGACAGTCCTCCCATTTTTCGAGGTGAGACGTGTACGACACTTTTTCAGTGTATTTTTCGTTCAACTATAGGGATAGGGATGATTGCAACAACATAACCCCACAAACAAACAAAGTTTCATGAGCCAAAGCGAGGCCATACAGTATTCTGCTGGTTGGAGACAGTTAAATACAGGTTGAAACGTTACGTAGCCCTCTGTTGATGGCTACACTACACATACTCCGAGGATCGTACTGCTCACCACGCTCGTTTACAGGGATCTTCTTCGAGGCATCTATGTGTACTATAAATAATAGGTGATTGGTAGACAAAAGGGGTGTATGCTTTATGGTAGCATACACACACAGGCTCTAACCTCCACAAGCGTAGAACTTACGTACAAGTGTAGCCTTTAGGGGACGGTACAACATGGAGTAGTCTACTGCTGTAGACTACAGCAGTAGCATGTCTCCTGCAGATAAACGCCTTCGTCGACGATCTATTCACCAAACACAGTAGTTCGGACAAGCGCTGCCCTGGTGAGGTTGGGCGAGATGTGCGTACAGGAGAGCTGAATACACGCTCAACCAGGACAAGGATCTGCCGTGCATGCTTGAGAGAACGTTTGGATCCCACTCCCTCTATCGCGAGGGTGCCTCCATCATCTCCAAAGGCCATCTCGAGTGACTTGCGTGACTTCCGACGCTACACTCACCTTGCAATCTGCCAGAGGCACTCCTGTTTCTTCGCAGCTGCAGCCCTGCGGAGGTGCATAGCTCCAAGAGTACGCCTCGCTTGGTGTCACATCCCAGCCCCCCGAGTCACAGCCAAACAGTCCGTTTGCTCCGACGACTCCGTAGATCGAAAGGAGGATTACCACCCTCTTGTTTGTTGATTGCGAGAGACCTTCACTCCTCTTCCTCTTCATCATTCGGCGTGGCGTGCCCTTTGTGTCGTTCTGTACACTCATGCACTTGCGCGTGGTCCTGTTGGTGTGGTACTCACCTGCCGGACCTGATGAAGATCGCGCGGCGGATATCGCCGATGACGGGGCGATCTAAGATCCAAAATTCTGCGGAGCCCCTCTCACCCAAACTTTGTCAAACGCACAGACATGCTGC
The DNA here is from genome assembly GCA_902602495.3 of Ectocarpus sp. CCAP 1310/34. Classification (NCBI taxonomy): domain Eukaryota; class Phaeophyceae; order Ectocarpales; family Ectocarpaceae; genus Ectocarpus; species Ectocarpus sp. CCAP 1310/34. The sequence goes on along the minus strand of CACKRE030005009.1, from coordinate 77,912 downwards.
CCCGTATCTCTCTTCCTACCACAGTCTAGAGTTAGAACAAATTGCCACATTTGTCTAGCCAGCGCTTCCTGTTAATGGCGAACGAAATATTGAAAGCTCCGGGGTGCTGGGCCTTGCTCTGTAGTCGCCTCGCACGTTCTCCTGCTCCAGAGGCACAACGGTGGAGATCGTGGGTGGGCGTGGGGTGGGTCACACGGGGGCACGTTGGACATGTGTGTCAAAAGATCCAAACCTTTTGGTCCTGTCGACCGTCACTTTTGATCGCTTGACATCCAGACCGACACACACTCGCATGAAAGGCGTCTACTCACTCATGTCTCTGATATTTTATACATACAACCAACTGATAATACATGTAGGGTCAGTCGCGGGCTGCTACTTGTGGCTGCATGATTCGGGTGGTACATCCTGTAGCTTGCTGAGTCTACGAAGCTGGTAGCCTTGTTTCGCCGGCGCGTGTATTTGGTGGGTGTTTGCAACCCTCTCGGACATTCAGAGCGTGGGACGGGGTTGGTCTGGATATCGAAAATAAAGCTAGACTAGTATTATAGTACAACATTTTCCGTTTTTTTGTGCTCGTGTATGACGCATTTTTTTTGTACAGCTGCTCTCGTGTTGTTTGCTTGGGACGACCAGCCTATCACAATCAAGGGAGATGGGGGACTACTGTATCTACTGTCTACGCATTTTCTGTGAGCACATGTGTTGGGCCTTCCTTGCCACCCTGCTTTCTGTTTGGGATTGTTTTATTTGTGCCCAAGGAAATAAATTTGCTCCTCCTCCTTTCTTCTTAGCCTCTCTTTTGAAAATCATGTGGAAATATATCTAGTGGAAGCAAAGTGGACAGGGTGATGTGGAAAAGAGGGTTTCGTCCTCGACAGACGTTGGGGAGTTTCAACCTTTATGAAGGTGGTCTCCACATTACCCCCCCCTTTTTCGAGGCTTCTTCTTATTTACCAGGCAAGAGAAGTCTTCTTGGGGTAACCGGAACCCGACCGGCTGGCGGCGAGTAGAACCACCTTTTTTTCCAACAATCTTCTGTGCGTGTGTGCCGGTGCGCCACTTCCGCCACGCATTGCCGGAAGTTTCGAGTTCGATAGACAGTGCATCGTTTCTTGGCCCACCCACCGTTTTTCTTTTTTCCGTACCCCGGAAGAAAATTTGGTGAGCAGCGGGTTTTGAACCCACCCGTGTCTTTTGCAACCAAAAGCAGGCACGCTGACATCTCTTCGTCGACGCCATTCGTTGTGGAAAAGAGGGTTTCGTCCTCGACAGACGTTGGGGAGTTTCAACCTTTATGGAGGTGCACCTCCACAGTGAGGACGTTTGTTTTGTGGCAAACATCACCAAAAACCACCACCACCACTACAAAACAACAATATCAGTTTCAACAACGAGGTTACACACGTCATACATAAAACGCATTTCTTTTCTTGGCGACATTGTGTCGTGATGATCGGGAGTACAACACATGGCCCAGATTTATTTACTCTTGGTAAATTGATGCAGATCATGGCTGTCATTCACATTTTCCGCGGCTTCACTTTCCCGCACACCTCTCTCCTTATTTGCGCGCACACATGGTTTGAATTTGGCCAGCATTGCTTGCCAGATGCAAGGTAGTGAGAAATGTGGATATCCAATCCGCATGGACATGGGTACGTATTTATCCAACGCTGCTTGCCAGATGCAAAACACACTGAGAAAAAGTGATTACTCCAAAGCCGTGGGGATCGGCGGCCCGCAGTTGGGTTGCTGCTATCTTCTCTGCACAACTCAGGTTCGCCTTTGGCGCCGACCCAGCTTGGCGATGTCGACCATTAGTTCCCGGCGTCGTTGGAGAACAATTCGTGGAGTGTCTCTGCGCTGTTTCCTGTCGTGAGGGTGTCGTCATTCTCTGTGTCCGCCGCAGCATGCGCTTAGCGAGGGCCAGAAACTGGGCGGGGTTAAGGACACCATCAGCATTGACGTCGACCTGTAGATCGAGACGGAGAGGCAAGAGGTTCCGGGGCAGGGTGGGTGGGGGGGTGGCACCACAGCCGCGCAACCACCGGAGAGACGACTAAACTGCGCAATGTGTGGGGGGCTACGCGGCACAGCGACGAGCATGGAACTTCGCTATCGTCGTTCGAAATTCCATTGTACATACCTCTCGAAACTCCTCCCTGAAGAATTTTAAACGCCGTAGATACCCATGCAGCTGGTATCCGAGAAGAACCTGCAGAAAAACACCGAACGGCACCGCCTCTTGTCCCATTCCCGCTGCGCTTCCCCCTTTGCCCGAGTTCGACTTGCCGTTGACTCCATCTCTGCGACTGCCCCGCGTCGAAATGGCCTCCTTGATCAGAAATATAACCGTTTGCGCATCTGCTGCCTTGTGCACGTGCTGGACCACCGCCTGCCAGTCTGCCGCAGCGAGTAGCGCGCCCGGACGAGTCTGACTACGGAGAAGAGACTCCGTGGTGACGGTGGACGCAGCCCCAGCGCCGGAATACGAATGAGCACCCCCACCTCCTTGCCGATGATTTCCGCTACTGCTAGGGCCGCTGCCGCTGTTTCCTGCCGCGACTTTGCTGATGCTAGTACCGCCCAAACGGCGGTAGCTGTAACGGTCATGATAATTGTGGATGTTGTCGTGGCGTTCTGTCCTCTCTCGAATCCTGACGCGAAGGAGGTCCAAGATGGTCCTTTCGAGCTTCCGCTGCTCGACCCGGAAGCCCTCATCAACCTTGTATTGTGACACGGTGGAGCAATACGGTAAACACAGAGGTCGTCGTTTCGATAACGAGGCCACTGGGGGCGTGCACTCCTTGATAGGCGATTCCCGAGGTGTATTAGCGCACCTCGTTTCGGAGAGTCATCTCGAACACCTTGACCGTGTTGTCGGCGTCTCTATATCTCTGGACTCCTAGTCGCAACGCTGCCGCTTGAGCTCTCGCCATCGAAGTCAACCCGTATCTGCGACGAATAAACAAAAACACGCCCAAGAGTCAGCACTTTGAAATTTCTTCATCTGTCTAAAACAAGCAGCAGCAATGCAGCCTAACGACGTATTGTCACACGATTTTCCCTCACCAACACCGAAACTCCCCGGGAATAAACTTCCACCCAAGACACTTGGCATCAGAATTCGCCGCTGAATGCCAAATAGTTAGCGAAAGCCCTACATGGTTACAGCACTCTATGCACTTGTACGTTCGTCGATAGGGGAGCTCTTGGTTTGAGGCATCCTTCGGCTACCGTGAACAGGCGGAATAAAAAGGTAGTGGTTTGGCTACACCTGACACAACCCTAGAAGCACCTGTGCACCAGGAAGTCGTCAAGGTGTCTGGCCAAGGTTTGGCTCGGCAACCGTTGGGCGGTGCAACGAAGGTCGTACTTCTCCTTGGAGGCGTACACTGAAGCGATGAAGTCCTGCACGTACCAATGGGGGGGGCGTATATTGGCCACCATCCAAAAGACCAAACAATGTGCTAGACCATCGTGTCGTAGTTGTCGGAGAACAAGAAGACAGGCCTGGGCATTAGAGAAGGTGGCCAGCAACGAGGCGAGATGAATCGATATGGCTATTATTGTGGCGCAGCCTCGTACTGTGCTCAGTTTGGGGCCGGAAGCAATCACGCACTAAACCTTTGGTGTGTGAACCGCTAATGAAGCTATCTCACGTGAAGCTGTTTGAGAGAGAGCTCCCGCGTGCCGTTGATCGCCACCGCCTCTGCCAGGGTTGACGCTGCCTTTCCGTCCGTAGCCTCACCATCCCCTCCTTGGTCCCAGCGAAACCCGACTGTTCGACCATGTTCTAGGAACGGGTCGGGCGTCACTCCGTCCTCGGGTGTTATACCCCTCCCCCCCCCTTCTCCTCCTTGGTATCGAGTAGTCGATGCAGATGGAAGGGCGTGATGTTTTTCCCTCGTTGTTGTAGTGGTAGAACAGGTGAACCCGTCCGGTATCGGTTTGTGGAGAGGTGTCCGGGGCCTTGATTGGAGTGAGGAGTGCCCAGCGTCGTGCGTGGTCTTCAGAGCGGCGTTTTCGTCCTGTTTACGGTGGGCGTCACGGTCGAAGTGTCGCTTGCTTCTGAGCGCGTTCGTCGGAGAAGCTGTCAGGTAGATTGGCCCACCGCACAATCAGCTGTACATCCTTGCCCCCGAAAAAAACAAAATCTACCTTATATGTGGCTTTTCGCGGACAGACTCTGACTTAGCAAGTGCTCGTTCGGATAACCATGTCGGACCTTGTAGGTTCAAATTTCTACTGCTTGCTGTGGTTGGTAGTTTCTCGTCAAATCACCTCGAGCTCACTCAATCGCCGGTGCAACTGTCTCAGTTCCTGGTGATGTGCTACGGTCTCTCTCTCCAGTGCTTGAGCCGCCTGCCAGTCCCGCGGACCGGAAAGGGTTGGTTCGACGCAGGAGCAGGGTGCGGGTAAGAAGGTTGACGAGGGGCTCTCGCTACCAATACTCTTACCTCAGGTGGAAGCCAGAGCTTGTGATACACACCGTTAAACCGCTACGTTGTAGTTGTGCTTGCTGGCAGCAGGAAACAAATCTTGAAACAGATTGCACGAAGACGAGTCAAAGAAACAAAGCTTTGAAGACGCCCTGTTTTAAGCCTTATGAGCCCACCGATGCTGCAAGCAGCTTACCTGAACGAGTTCTTCGGCTTCTCTGGCCTCACGTTCCTTACTGTCCCGTAAAGAGGAAATCTCCTGCAGTGAACGTGTAACGCACGTAGAAGAGACACCCTGCGGTAAATGTTTAGTGGTACACCCCGAGGACGCGAAACTCGCTCCGGGTACGCTACGTTCATACCCTCGGTCGTCTCCGAGAAAATAATCAAAAAGGAGCTCAATCAAGCCTGGGATTTGCAACGATTCCGGTACGACAATGTTCAGCCTGGGTGCTGGATGCTAGAAAGACAAAACTTCATGGCGCCCGTTGCCAACATCTGCCCAATGCTACCGCTCTGGTGGAACGCCGGAACCGCAGTATCAGCTTGGACCCTCGTTCGCTGTTCCTTGTGAGATGGGTTGGCGGTTGACGGAATACCACAATCCTGAAACCGTGCTCATCGGATACTTCGAACATGCACAAGTGGGTGAAAAGGGTGTGGTTTGACCGGCCTCCGGACCAACCTGTTGGTTCTCGTCTAGCGTCCGTTGGACTATCCCCGGCACGTCTTGCAGAAGGCTGTCGTGCGCGTCGCGGAGGCTCCCCAAGGCACAGCTGAGATGAAGAGGTGGACGCGCGTAGCCGTCCATCACGGCGTTCGCATGGGAAGCAATAGACGTGCGTGATTTGCACACTCAGCGATCGTTTCTACAGGGGGCACGCGGCCTGACCGAAAACTTGTTTTGGGGACTAGCAGGAAATATCTATCATGCGCACACGGTAAAAGAATTTTGCTCTTGCTTTCACGGGGGAAGGAGTTGGGAACCGTGTGCTGTCTATGTTGTCTGTTGTTTGTTGAGTTGTCTATCTCCCTTCACATGGTTGAATTGTTGGGGTCCTTCGCTTGTTTCGCGTATACATAGCGGTGAGCGCACCATCAGCAACGCAAGAACCTTTGCAGAACGGTAGCAATGCCACACTTTTGTTTTGGGATGGACGAAGTGCAGGCAAGTAGCAGAGAACTACAGCAGATGTGAAATTGGTGTACAGGTGTAGTCTACAGGGCCCCGGGCAAGCTAAGCCAATCCGTGGCGCACCTGAGGTCAGGATTCGTCCCGCGAGTGATCGAAATTAGCTCCTGAAAGCAGATGCTGTATAGGCCATACTTCGCCATTACAACTTCAGCATCCTACGGAGGCGAGCACCAGCGCGAAATAAAGAGGGAGGCACCAGGGAGCGTTGGGGGCGGAGGATGCAGGCGAGGTATATCATTGATACTGACCGTAGTCGTTACACCATCCATGACACAGCCCTATTTCGAGTGCCGTGTCTTTCCCGCCCCAACATCAATCGCAACACTCTGCAGCAGAGGATGAATGTCCGCCTAAGCCGACAATCCCAGCGACACTCATCAGGTATCCGCAAATACATCGCTTGTATGCAATGTAGTTCAGTGGGCCTCACTTGCAGGGGGCCCTCCGTCAGCGAGGCCAACCGCTCCTTCATCATGCGCATGACCACCCGTACGTGTGCGTCCAATTTCTTCGCATCATCTTTCGGAGACAGGCCACCCCGTCTAAGAGCCGAAATTTGCCCGAACAAAGACGAAACCGACTCCATGTCATCCTGTTCGTTTCGCGAATTAGACCGTAATATGTTCTCATTGTACTCGTGGAAGTTTTAGTCGCGTTTGCGACTTCGTGTACTCAGCTACTTATTGCCGTGTCAAAAACAACCTGCAGCCGTGTACTCCATGTTGCCGAATGCACTGTACATATCTAGGCCGTGTATTCAGATGTACTTGTGCCTTTGTCTGCACTAAACGTACTTCGGACACGCGTAGGGATTTCGCACACACACACTGCTAAGTATTGGTACGCGCGTAGATGCATCAAGGTTTCGCCAGTGGATCACCTGGGCTCGAGTGGGAAAGGGCGTGTGCACAGCGGCTACGCTGGACGGTGTACCATACATACATGTGCTGACAGGTCCTCCCAAAGCACCGGACAACTGTCACTCGCGTGGGAAGTGTATTGCCGGCGGCGCGACAAGGTGCTGCATAGGTCGAATCGACATATTGCTGTGGTTTTACGTCCGTCCGTCTTGTTCTCTCACTACCAGCTGGCGTCACCTTATCGCTCAGTTTCAAATTGGCGCGATGGGCTCTACAGACCTTTCCTCTTGTAAAGGGGAAGGCTCTTGAGTCACCCGGCTTCATGCCCTACGACTTCATTTCTTTACAAGGAAGCTGTTCTTTCTGGCGTCCTGATGGAGAATTCCTCTAGATAGCGCTCATAGCAGCAGATGCATAGCATGTTTATCCTGGGTCCATTCTGTTATCCTTTTTCGCTATTGTTCTGGCCGGTGACAATGATATTCCTTTCGTTGCCTTGAGGGCACGGAAGAAGAGGAGGTATCGGAAAGAGGTTTGAAGTACTTGTATTTCGTTTCTGTTTGGACAGCAATAGTCTAGCAGTCCAACGAGACTGAAACACGGAAGTGCGAGCATACCTGCGAAATCACGAGCCTAATGCCTCTGGTGCACGGTCCAAACCACTCGCGCCCCTCGTCCACAAGACGATCGTTCCCTCGCTTTGGGGTGGAGGGACACGAGCGTCGTGGCACTCCGACATCCCATTCTTCGCCGAACGCTGCATGCGGGCGACCGTCGAACCTGCGCAGCAAGTAGGCACAGTAATGACGCATTAGGAACGTTGGATGTCTTGTTGGTTACGGATGTTGAAGCACACGCGCGAATAGGGAAGCCGTACTGGTGCGCAACGAACGACGGGACAGAATTCGAACGGGGAGGCGATCGTCTGGAAGCAGATCCCTCTCCTCATGAGGCGAATCTGTGGTTGCAGGTCTCTCGTTGCAAATTCTATGCGAATTCTAAAAACTCTACTTTTACGCTTCTTTTTCACAAGGACCATACATAGAGAGACTGTGAAGCACAACGGGTAGACACGGTTGATTATGGAATAGTAGTGTACAGTAGTCGAGACTATGGGTCTCGTCGTCGATTCATGTATAGACAAAACGCTTTAGGCAGCAACGGTGTTTGGGATTCTTCGGCACTGTCTGTAGCTCTCCCAAATCGAACCTCCGTCATTGAGAAGGTGAAGCAACGGCCGGTGGCATCACCCACCGGAGATTCGATACACCTTGAGATTGACATCACCACGAAACTTGTAGCTAATGTAGCTTAACGGGCAGCCTGGGGTACACGTATGCCATGAAAACCGAAGGAAGGCGCATCGCCATGACGACCTCCCCCCTTTCTCAGTGAATCAACAACGACACCCCGACGAGAACATGTTCCTTGAACGCATGCCTCCGTATGGAACGGGGGGAAATGCTCACAACAATTGAAAGACGCAACTGTCAAAGCGTTGAACTTTTGTTCGAACATGTCACCTGCGAGGTCTGACTGTGTAGACGCGCAGTAGGCACTCTCGTCTTTGTTTTTTTCATCGAGTTCGTGGTGATTTGTCTGAACTTCCATTTCCTTCGTCACTCCACTCTTATTGTATGTACGGTAGTACCCTGCGCCCACGGAAGGCGCCGGCGTTAGTCAAACCAGCACGAATATCAGAGGGTTCTGTGTGAGTCGAGATCGTAATGTGAAGACGTCAACCATCCATCTGGCCTCTCATTCGAAGATATTCAAGGTTCGACCTCCATCACTGCCCCATCTTCAATCGATATCTGGCCTCTCAAGGTCGATTGCAAATTCACTACAAGACGAAAGTGGATACAACTTAAGGCGGGCCCTCCAGAAAGCAGTCCTCTAAAGAGCACGTGCATTAAGCAAAAGGTATCTCGTCTAGACATCCACAATACTTTCGCTCAGGACTGGTCTGTACAGGACCAAGGGTACAGGACCGAGGGACCTGGGCAGGTGATGGAAAAGATCGTCGAAGATCGCGGATGCACCAACTTTGTTGTCGGCGAAAAAGAGCATGTATAATACTCTGTGTACCAGTACAGGTGTGGAAAATTCCACCTACATGTTGTGAGCGATTGTATGTCCTGCTTGCTGTCGCCTTCCCCCCTCCAGTAGATATAAGCACACGTTGCCAGTCGGATCGATGCTACGACATCCTGCATTCCACTACTACAGCAGTTGTGGAAACGCGGCAGCGGGGGTCCGCGAAATCACGTTTACACCAAAAATATTGATCGTGTCTGCAGTCCCCCCTTGCAAGTTGCAATGTGTCCTGTCCTGCCGCACAGCGCAGCAGGCAGCAGGCAGAGAGAGCGAGAGAGAGGAAAGATGGTGGCACCGAAGTATGGCCCGACGGGGGGCTCCTCCCCGTTGGGCACCTCTCAAGATTCTGCCTCGCGGAGCAGCGAAAAGAAGAGAGAGCAGGTGCTGCAACGATTGATTGAACAAGCAGGGGAGAGCAGGTCGGAAGGAAACTCGCTGTTCAAACACCAGTCCTACGCCGAAGCGGAGATCAAGTACTCCAAGGCAATCCACACCCTGCAGAAGGCGAGTGCGCGCCTTTGAATCACGAATCGAAAATCGTTTTTGTTGTCATTCGGTTCGGAGTTTTCGGTACTGCTTTCTGTTGCAGGACCCGCTCTCTTTGCTTGTAGCGAAAAAAAATCTGCCTGGGACAGCGTGCTGTCTTCGAACCACGATAACCCGCCGCGTGCCAGCACGCTGAATCTACCGCTTGTAGGTATTCCCCAACAGCACCATCAACAGCAGCAGTGAGCCATAGATACAGGCCCTTGTGGTCTACAGATTGCTGTCCTTGACGGGATTGGCGATGAGTGCCACGGATTCTCCCTCAGGTTGCTGTGGATGGTTTGTGTGTGGCGGTTTGGATACAGGCCTCCGAATTCTTCCTCGACAGGTGCCACGGCATAGCTGCGGACAGCAGGTATGCAACCTACAGCAGTAGATCGTGCGACAATTCCCAATGGAGCGCCAACATATGCAGGGGAAGGGGGGTGGCTGCATGTTCTCCGACGTGTTGTGTGCCGTCCCTGGTTTCGTGTGTGATTCAATCGCATGACTGGTTTGATGTTCGCATGAAGAAGCGGCATCTCGGAAAGATGCTGGCTTGTTGATTGAAGCCGCTACGTACGCATGGCGCACCAATTTGTTGCCTGTTTCCCGCTTGCAAACCGTGAAGAAGGAGCACCTATTAGGTGTGCGCGTGGCCTACAGTACAGTAGTCATGCTAGCAAGCCCTCTTGCCGGTAGAATAGCGCTTAGACCAGCATTGTTCCGGACAATCTCTCACAGCAATTTGCGCTCAAACATCACCCTGCAAGCAAAGCCTTGATACAGCAGTTACAAGTCGATTCCCGCCCCGCCGTTGCTACTTGACTTCCAGTGACACGCATCCCTTGCCAATGGATAAACGCCTTTTCTACATGGCACGCACCAGGGAAAATAATGCCCAGGTTGTTTTCATATCGTCACGGTTCTGGTACAGATTCCCGGCAAGTTGGGCGGACCAGACCTGGTGAAGTCGCTCAACAACCGCAGCCGCGTGTACGTGAAGCTGGACAAGATGGAGCTCGCCGAAGCTGACGCCAGCGAGGTCGGTTCCCAAGAGAAAGCCGCTCGGACCAACAGTCATCTCATGCCCTCACCCACCAATGTTAAACAAACCTCCAACACGCTAGACTTGCCCGTGTCATGGCGTCACTCGGATCTGTTCAGCCAGCAAGTCCAGGATATGAAAGCGCTTTTGCAAAAAGGGGAGGTTTCAATTGCATCCGTTCGCACGAGGTACGATACTACGGTACGACGTCCCTTGGAGGCGATGTCCCTGGAGGTGGAAATTTGTCCATGCATTGTTACCGGGTTCGATGAAACCCTTTACTCCCCTTGGAGGGTTCCAGAACATCATTACGTTCTCTCTTCTTGTTTCCTTTCCATGAGTTGTTTTTCCAGGCTGACGATCGTCCCTTCTTTACTCTCTCTCTCTCTCAGAGAGATAATCGGCGCCGATGCCACGTTAGTCCGCTGCTTCCCACCAGTCCGCAGATTGGTGTGATCGTTAAAGGCTGGAGATACCTTCCTGCGTTGCGACGACGGTCGGCACTACATATTTGTTGATGGAGCGGCAGAACATTGCTTCCCTAGACTACGTGTACGACATACGTGACATTTTTTCTCTTTGGAAGCTACGCTAAATATTCTTGTACCTTTGCCTTCGTGCCGCAGGTGTTGTCGATGACCTCCGTCGAAAACACAGCGATGTCGGCGGCGCATCTCGTGCGCTATCACGCTCGTATTGGCTTGGGGGCGCGCGAAGATGTGAGGACTCAAAGGAGAAGGGAGGAGTCGGTTGCAGTAAAATCTAGTGGTTACATGTGACTTCGCCATGGACCACCCATCTAGATAATAGCAGCAACGTGTGCGAGATTTTACTTCTCGGCGAGAAGCTATGGTGTATGTGGTTGTACGAGTGCAGGAGGGACTCAGGGTAATGCGTGGTAGTTGGGGACCAACGATTTTTCCGGCATCGTCGCTCCTGGTCGCCTGTCAACCTCCCCCCCACCCCCTGCTCCCGATCTTCGCGGGGGGGGTCGTCTCCCGTCTCGACCGTTGTCGGCGCCCCGTTTTTTCTACGCGTGGAAAAATCAGGCCTTGCGGGATCTGAAAAACTCTGCCGACCTCGGCAACGCGGATGCTAAGCGGCTGCTGCTGTCTCAGGCTAGAAAGAAGAAGGCTGGCGACGGTAACGCCGCCCTCACCAAAACCACCAGCAGCAGCAAGAACAACGGCGGCGCTGCTGACTCCAGGCCTTCTGCTGGCGGTTGCGGTGGCGCCAACTCTTCGGTACGGGGGGCGGCTTCGACGTCGGCGTGCTCTGCATCGGCAACGGTGGCGGCAGGAAGGAGGGCAAGAGGCGCTGCCGGCGCAGCCGCGGCGAGGACCGGCGGGGGCGGGAACCCGGTTAGGCTGGAAGCTCGCCTGGAAGCACGGGCGGGGGTAGAGCTGACCTTCGGCGGCACAAGCCAAGACTCGCGCAGGAGCTGGCTCCCGACCGAAGCAGGATCCGGCGGTGGGGGTGATTGCATTGTTAGGAGCGCGGAGGCTGGCGGTGCTTCCAGCGGCGGCAGCTCCTGCGGCGGTGATAGCAGCGACGGGGCGGTGACCGCGAGGGTGGAAACCCCGCGGAGGCGCCGGCCGCGTCCGTGGCTTGGGGGTTCACCGGGCAGCGGCAACCCGGGGATGGTGAAGAACGGCACTGCTGCTGAGAGGGAGGAGGAGAGCGATACGTACCCAGCCCCTCAACCCGCTCTCGGGGGTCCCGCTGTCCGACGGTGCTATGGGCCTGTCGGTGGGAGTGAGGTGGATGCGGCCGATGTTGCGAGCACGTTTGAGGCCGGTGATGCAGCTGGTGACGGGGATGCTCGCATCGGAACACAAGGAGAAGACGCGTATAAGGGAGACGGCAGTGATAAGCAGGGAGAAGATGCACAAACCGAGGCGGCGGCGCCGGAGGCTAGCGCCGGGGTTGGTTTTGAGATTGGCGAAGCCCCGCCGCCGGAGGCGCAGGCGCAGCTTATTCGCTGGCTGGTGGCGCAGGAAGAGGAGAAGGTGTGCCGCGAGTCGCAGTGCTACCACTGTTTCTGTAGACGGCGTTGCTTGCGCTTTTCTCCCTTTCGTCGTTTATGTTCGTACTGCGGCCGATGACAGCACCGCTAGGAGCAACTGCAATAAACAGCCCGGCAAACAGCGATGGCCCAGCACAGAGGATCAAGAGCTTTGACTCGTTGTTGTGCCGCCTACCTTGTTCTGAGTTATCCCTCCCTCTTTCTCCCTGTCCCCCATCTCTCTCGCATTATCTCTCTCTCTCTCCCCTGTCTCTGTCTGTCTGTCTGTCTGTCTGTCTGTCTCTCTCTCTCTCTCTCTCTCTCTCTCTCTCTCTCTCTCTCTCTCTCTCTCTCTCTCTCTCTCTGTCTGTCTATCCCTCTCGCTCGCTTGTGCTGTCGTGTGTCGTCATTCTCTTGTTTGTGCGGACCGAGAAACGCAGGATTGCGAGGGTAACATTTGGGCGGTCTTGGACAAGAGGTGGTGGCAAAGGTGGCAGCTTTACACGGGGTGCTACGAGCACGCGCATGCCGCGGGCGAAGCTGGTAGCGGCACCGTAGAGAAACCTGCAGGCGGCGATGGTGGCGGTGGGACTGCTGCCGCAGACGATGCTGCCGCTGCTGGTTCTGGTAATGCTGTCGCTGGTGCTGCCGCTGATGGTGCCGCTGATGGTTCTGCTGATGGTTCTGCTAGTGCTGGTTCTGCTGATGCAGTCGGTGCTGGTACTGCTGATGCGGCAGCTGCTGGTTCTGGTGGCGCTGTTGCTGCTGATTCCGCTGATGACGTCGCTGCTGATGCTGCCGGTGCGACTGATGCTGCAGACCCTTCGGTTAGTGAGGCTGGTGTTGCCAGTTCTAGGGCTACCGCTGGTGCAACCGGTCTCCCTGCTCCCGCTCCTCGTGCTGCCAACGCCGAGACATCAGTTGCCGCCCGACCAACAGCAGACTCAGATGCCGACCAGGCAACAGCAGACCTCGATGCAAAGGCGGCGGCGATGGCGGCGGCGGCGGCGGCAGCGGGGCCAGACCCGGACGGCACCCCAGCGGAAGACACCGGTGCTGGCCCGGCGGCCGACCTTGACTCGTCACCGGTAGAAGAGGAAGAAGCACCGCCCCCTGGAGGAACGGCGATAGCAACGGAAGAGAGCGGGGATGGCGGGGGGCTACAAGAGACGACGGCGGGAGAAGACGAAAGCACCGAGGAGGTAGGGGGTGATGCTAATATCGTGCCCCCCCCTGCGTCTGCGGGCTCTGGTGCCGATATGGGAGACGGCGAAGGTGGCGAGGGGCCGGTGGAGAAAGACGGCGAGGCAGGAACAAACGGACATCACAAGACAGGTAGCTGTGCGCGTTGAATTGGTTGGGGCGGGGTGTACCCATGTCATCGCATGCCGTAGTTCATTGACTTCGCATCCCTGCAATGTCCTGCAATGTCGGGACGGAGCGATATGCCGGGTTTTCGCCGCATCAGGCTACGTTTCGCAAGGATCAAGCAGCAGCTGGACATGAACTTTGCACGCAGCGGGGGGAGGGTGGTTGGTGTTTGTAGCAGTGTGGCGTTGGTTTAGGCAGGTGGGGTTGGGGACGCTGGTCCTGGGAATAATCTTCACGGTGTCGAGAATAATGTTCCTGGTTTTACCTGCTGGTAATTTTCAGCCGGTGGCGGGAACTGGGCTGTCGGTTCTGATAGTTTTTTTTTGTGTGTTCACTGTGGCGGGGCTCGTGCTGGCGCCGGTGTCGCTAATCTCGGCGTGTGCACAATCGATCGCCACGCGCCTTCCTCCAGGATAGCGACGCATCATCCGGATAAAACCTCTGATGCAACAAATCTTCCGGTGTTTTTTCCAACATGACTGACGGCCGACACTTTCCTTCTCGCGTCCTCGCGCATCCAACCAACCAGCAACTCCGCAACGAGTCGAACCCCCCGCAGCACACCCTGGCCCAATCGATAACTCGGAGCTGGTCTTGGATGCGGGGACACCGGGAACCATCCCCGGGACGGGGCGACGCCTCCGCTTGCGTCTTGTTCGGGGTTACCACTTTGTCCTCGTGCCGCAGGAGGCTTGGATTGCTCTGCACGCGTGGTGAGTTGTTTGTTCAGCGTGTCCGTTGTTGGTTGTCCCCATTTTTTTTCTGTTTCTGTAAGTGTCTCGATTTCACGATAGCTGTCTGTCTGTCTGTCTGTCTGTCTCTCCTTCCTATTTGCGTCATATCTCTCTTGTGTCGTGCGGTGTGCGTCGTTTGTCGTCCTCGAAATGTTGTCATGTCTCTTGCTGTGATCGGATTGCCCCCTTGTTTCATCCACTACATACATGGTAACAGGGTAAGCGAAGCATGTTGTCTTAGGGTTGTCAACTGCTGGTCGTGCTGTTCCTATGTAACAGTGGTCTTGAATTCGCTGTTGTGCCAGAGTCAGAAGTAACAAATTTTCGTTTCAATGCTCGCTGTGCCCTCACACACATACGCATGTTCGCATAATTCATCCACCACCCATTCCAAACCTCCCCCCCAACCTATGGCAGAAAAGTAGGGCAGAAGGCGTCCGAGCGTTGGCGGCATCTCTACCACAATAGGACAAGGATCGACGTGGCCCCTTGTCGTGTGTAGTGCATTGTCCATGGTCAAACGACTTTGGCAAGCGACGAATACAGTTGTACCCCCTTTTTACTATTTCCCTACATAATGACTCATTTTCGCAAGAGTTGAGTTGTCAAGGGAGTGGCCACACAACTCAAAACAAGTTGCAATTGCATCCTACCGGCTGCCCCGCCCCCGTGTACCACCCCCGACCCAACAACGCAATGCAACGCGATGCAGGTATGGTGGGGGGCCCGCGTTGCCAAGAGCGCTGGTGCCGATCCGAGATAGCGACTCCGGGCGTGTCGTGTACGAGCCCCAGCTCTTTCCGGTGAGAGATTGCGACGTCATTTCTTTGTTTTGGTAACGCGGGGGGACGTAGGACACTCGAACCCGCGTCGTCGGGTGGTGTTTATGTGTATTTTACTACATTAAAGTACACCGTTGAGTTGGAGGTGTGGGCATGCTAGTTTAACATAGTGTTCGTTTTGTGTTGGTACAGTAGTCGTGGTAAGGTGGTTGGCTTTGGCTATCGTACGTTGTTCATGTTTGTTGGTGCTTGTTGTTGGGTGTGATACGCCCACTGTTTTTACTTGGTGTACCGTCGGCATCGACGAGTTGTTTGATGCTCGCAGTAGTCACTCATAGGTTGGCAGTATCGGAGTATCCCGCCGATCCCACCCCCGTCACCACGAACGCCTCTCTCGCCCACTTGCATTCTGGACGAGGGCCCTACAAAGACATGGTCATCATTGGTCGAAGAAGCGTAACCATCGTTTCCTTGTGTGTTTTCATCCCACCCCACCCCCCCCGCGCGCGCGCACGCTCTCCTTGCTCCTTTCCATGTCCTCCCCTGTTCAATTCCGACTAATATTCAGGAGTTTTCACGACTAGATCCGGTCCTGAGATCAGCCACTGTGTGCAGCAGTGGCATTGTTGGCAACAACGACGACGCCCCTTCTAACGAGGATTTTGCTAGCGACAAAGAAGACGGTCCTATCGCCAACGGTAGTCCCGTCGAAGAGAACCCTCTTGTGGCAGAAGTAGCAGCAGCAGCTGATAGCAAAGAAGACACCGGGGGTTCCGTTGACGGAAATGGGGAAGGGGGAGAATCGACGGGGCCACCGCCAGCACCGACGGAAGCAGCATCGCCGGCACCACCAGGAGCGGTAGCGGAAGGGCCACAGGAGAATCGCAGTGGCGGCGGCGACGGCAGCGGTACCGGTGGTGGCGTGCAGGTGGAGGGGGCGGGCGGCGGAGAGGGGAAGGGGGACGGTAGTGTAGACAAGAAGACAAAGAAGACTGGAGATGCGTGGTACCCCTGCGCGGCGTGCGGAGCCCCCTGCAAGAAGAAGTGCACCTCATGCTCCAAGGTGAGGCAGGGCTCGCGTCACTGGAAACGTCTCTTCTGGTTTAGGATGACTATTGTCTCGGACTAATCTCATCAGGTTGGATTGAACTTNCCCCCCCCCCTTCTCTCTCTGTCTCTGTCTGTCTGTCTCTCTCTTTCCTTGGTGGTTTGGCCGTTTCTCTTGGTTGTGCGCTTTGTTATTGCTGTAGCCACCGTTCGCTTAATGCTTGGTTGGGGCAACGGAAGTAGGTGGTTGGGCGGCTTATTCCTTGTTCGGTTTGACGGCTCTTTTTTCGTCGGCGATTCCTGCTGTCCGAAAGGGCTGTAGGCGAGTGAATTTGCGGAAATCAGCGCGAACGAGCGCACAGATACGGGTTGTGGCAAGTGCTGGGCTGCAATGACACTGTTGAAAAAATGTGTTGTTGTTGTTGTTGTTGTTGTTGTTGTTGTTGTTGTTGTTGTTGTTGTTGTTGTTGTTGTAATCGTCTATTGCCTCTAAGCAGCACCTTCACAACCCTGACAACACTAACGATGCAGAAAACATTTCCCAACCCCAAGTTGGCATAGCAGTCAAGCAATATTCCTTGACACGGTGCACCATTAGATCGATCAACCAATCAACCAACTTGTACATCAACAAACCAACTTGTCCCCGATGCAGACGCAGCACAGGGTGTCTTACTGCTCCCCGGCCTGCCAGAAGGCCCACTGGAGGTTTCACAAGAAGTTCTGCGGCGGCAAGGGTTCGGGAACCGGGCTGTCGCTGGCCAAGAGGTGAAGGATTATTGTGGATCGAATCGTTCGTCGAATCGGATGATGATTATGACATGGAGAAACGTACAGTCAGCTTTTGCTGCTCGATGGAGGGCATCTTTGAACCCTGGAGGGACCAATGCCGAACTTGCCTGCGTGCCGATGCAAGTAATTGCTGCGCGACAACAACTCCTCCCGCTCTTTGTCAAAGTTTTACTTTTATTTTTCTCCCTTCGGCTTGTATACCGTCGCTCGGAACATCTCTCTACCGCTCGGTCTTGCGTGTTCCGTGTCACGATCCGCTGTCGGACAGAAAAGCTGCTTCATGGCCCATACCTTCCAAAGGAGGCTCGTTGTTGACAAGTCTTGAGCATTAAACACCCACGTTTTTTTCGCGAGATTCCGGTTTTGATGTTGTGTGCAACCGTACTGCCAGGTTTGAGCTGAATTTAGGGAGCTTACGAAGAAACGGTTCTCATTCTCACACCAAAAAAGCGGGTTTGGGCGCTCTCCTACACGCCACTGTTGGTGTCTAGACGGATGAAAGCGGAACTGAAGAAATTGTGGACCGTTTTGTGGGTTGTTCAAGTTTAGTGTCACGTTGTAGTTTTTTGTTTTTTTGTTTTTGCAGGAGTATACGAGGCAGAGAGGCAGCGAAAGAGAGAGAGCAAGCGAAAACGAACAACAGCTCCGATTTCATCAATACAAACGTCCACGATGAAAACAATGTAATTGCTCTTGTTTTTTGTTCGTCTGTGGATGCCGGTGGGAGCCTAGAGGAAAGGCGGGCCTGGACAACCTGGGAAACACGTGCTTCCTCAACTCGGCCGTGCAGTGCCTCAGCCACGTCCAGCCTCTCACGAGACACGTCCTCAGCAACGCCTTCCAGGAAGACCTAAACCTTACCAACCCACTCGGTGAGAAGTCATAGGTCGCTCTCCTGTGTCTCGGTTATTTCTTTTGTGAGGTAATCCGACAACAATGGTTGGTCGGACACGGAACAAAACCGTATTTTGGTTCGTGGTAAACGGTACCCAGGCCGTCCGCCATGAGCACGCGCTGTGTTTTTCGGTTTGGCGACACGTCTTGAGCAAATAACAGCTTCAAGACCATTTCGATTCGCGGGCTCGCTCCGTAGCTTGTACCCTGGCTGTTTTATGTTTCATGGTGTTGCACCCCCCTCCGCCTTGCGCAAGTACCACCATCTTTTGGATCGGAAGAAAATTATTTCACGCCGGTCGGGCCAACAGATTTGGTTGGGTGCGTATGCGCGTGCTCCGGTCCCGGTTCCTGTTTTTCTGTCCCAGTGTACAGGCTGACACTATGTGTAATGCATATGCAACGTGTTCTGCTGCCGACCATGGCTTTTTTTTTGTGTACAACATGCGTGTACCCAATTTCCTGGTACAACACAGCTTTTCCTCTCTACACCCTTGTAAGAGATCATCACCATGTTACTCTTCTTTTTTTTTTCGTTTCGTCAGGGACGGGCGGGCGACTTGTCCAGGCCTACGAACAAGTGCTTAAGGTGAGACGAACGATTAACCAGCGTGATGCCATTCTCTCTCTCTTTTTCTCTCGCTCCCTCTCAACCGCAACAAATGCGGCCAATCTGTCGTCGTTGTTTCTAGAAAATTCAACCCAAAAAAGAGTACATCAAAGAGAGACTACACGTTGGAGATGTAACCACACTCGAAGGGGATTGTTGTTGTCTTCCCATCCAAAAAGTTCCCTTCCGCTCCCTGCTGAGTAGCGGTCCAACTGACGCGAGGACTTGTTTCCTGGCCCGCGGCAGGAGCTGTGGTTCGGCAGCGGGAGCTCGGTGTCCCCCTCGGGCCTCAAGAGCGCCATCGCGAAGTTCGCCCCGCAGTTCAACGGCTACTCGCAGCAGGACTCGCAGGAGGTCCTGTCCTTCCTCCTGGACGGACTGCACGAGGACCTGAACAGGGTGCTCAAGAAGCCCTACCTCACGCTCCCGGTGAGATGCTGGATCGGAGATTCTTCGTCTAGAGACGACCTGTTGAAGGATCATGACACGAAGAGGTTACCACTGAGCATACACCAGTCTGCACGCCGGCGGAAGAATCTGCTGTTATCGATGGCCCCCAATGTAGACTACAGCAGCAAGTACTCCTCATCATCCACCACATGTGTTGGTATCGGCGCATGCCGCCTCAACCGAATCATCCCTCCGGGACGTCTTCTAACTAACTGGGACGATATGGATCTCAAAGCCAACGACCCACCTCCGGAGGGTCGAGCATTTCCGCGACGTTTTGTCGTGGGCCTATTTTTCCTCTTTTAGACAGCGAAATCGTTACCTTTTCTTCATCAAGTGTAGGAACTACAAGGATGCTGGAAAAGTGTGTGGTGCTATTATTATAGGTGGTTCTTGCATGGCCGGGGTAAACGCACGCGCAGGCCACTTCGCGTAGAGGTTTCGATTTCGTGTATGGTGGTGGTCGTCTCAAAACGACACAGACACACACACAGAAAAAAAATGAGCCTTTTTTACTCCAACAGGGCGCCACGTCATCCAGAAGCCCTGTATCAAGCTACAGCCAGGGAAGACTTGTTGACTAATTTTTTGGAATGATTCGGTTATCACAGCCGGGTCGTGGGGGTCGTTCAATTGTCTACCCCTCGCCAGCGGCCTTGTTGCTGCCTTACTCGCATGAGGATTTCAAGAGTGGAGAGGGCATGCCTGTGGCCACGGGTCCGGAAGATCAGGGTGTTTTTTTTTTTTTTTTCGGTTGTTGCGGTTACCTTGGAACCCTAATAAAGGGTAATGTGTTTCTGATATCTACCCGGTGCATTGTCTTCCCAACTCTGCCATAAAGGCGAAGCAATGAATCTTCCGTCGTGACACGTTATGCTAAGATGAACTCGTTTTTGTTTGTTTAGGATGGAGAGTGCGGGAGGCCTGATTCGATCATCGCAGCGGAGTCGTGGGAGATGTTCGGCATGAGGGACAAGAGCGTCCTCGTGGAGAGTCTGTACGGCCAGTTCAAGAGCACGCTCGAATGCCAGCAGTGCGGCAAGGTATGAAGAAGGCTAATAGTTAATTTTTCTTGTTGTTGTTGTTGTTGTTGTTGTTGTTGTTGTCGTTGTTGTTGTTGTTGTTGTCGTTGTTGTTATTGTTGTTGTTGTTGATGTTGTTGTTGTTGTCGCTGTTGTTGTTATTGCTGTTGCTGCTGCTGTTGTTGTTGTTGTTGTTGTTGTGGTACTCACGTTGACAAACCGTCGGATGTGTTCCTCAAAAGCTCCCGAACGTTGCGCGTTGACGAGCCGTGCACATGATCCATACCCCCCTCCCCCCTCGGGATATTCGCCGGCGATCGACGGACAGTTATCGCGCAAGTTCGACGAGTTCAACGTGATGCCCGTCGAGCTCCTGGACGGACAGCGCCTGCAGGTAATCCTGGACTTCGCGCCGCTCCTGAACCCCTCTGCTGCGCCAACGGCAGCCAAGGCAGCAGCAGGAGGCGACGGGAAAGGCGGCGGAAACCTCAGCGCGGCGATGCTGCTGGGGGGACCGGGCGTGGAGGGACGCAAGCCGAGGAGAGTCGCGGTGTTGGTTCCGAAGGAGTCGTTGGTGGCGGACGTCAAAGGTTCGGTTGTGTGTTTTCTTGTGTTGGCCTTAGTGGATTTGGTCTCGTATTTTGTTTTTGGTGTATTGTCTCGTTCATTTCTCCCCGTTTTTTTATGTTGTCTGGCTTCTCAGACAAGATTCGACCAGTAACACCAGCGTATGATACACGTGCAGTATATCACAACTAAATAGTGCCCCCACCCCCCCCCTGCCGCCGCCGCCGCCCCGTGCGATGATTGTTGATGCTAGATGCCTTCGCAAGGATTGATTAGTCGTCGACGCGTCTAATGGCGGCGTTGGGCATGCGTTGCCAAGATTTTTTTGCAAGTACTTGATGTTGCATTTAGGCCCTTCTTTTCAATCGGGGGGCCGCTTCAGTCATCGTTTTTAGGGAAGGGGGATGGGGGTCGGGTTGTTTGTTGTCTGTCGCGGTGTCTTTGCATGCTTGCCCTGTACCACCGTCCACCAACAAGGTTGGGGTACGAATTGTACTCTATGGTACCGATGTGTGTCTCGATTTTTTGTTGGTGTTACTCCCCCCTCCCCGCACTGTAAGTAGTGGGAAAAATGCCCCCTTCGTCTAGAAAACGATGATGCGTGGCCTGGTAGAACGGCTGAACTAGCGTGGCTAGAATGACACAATTTAAGACCAGTGGCGGACCAGTGACATACATTCCCAACCCCGCGCGCTTCCCCAGCCGAGTTGGCGGTGATGTTCGACATCGGCGTGGACGAGATGGTGATCGTTGTGTCACCCATCAGCGGACAGCCATTCTTCCGCATCCTCCCCGACTCGGCACAGGTGAAATGAGTGGAGAGAGGGGAGGGGTATAGAGGGACTGCCCACGCAAAGCAAGTAAGTTTGTTTCGAAGAAAGGCCAGGAAGGGGTTACGCAGACCGTAAACCTAGCCCGAAACCCAACTTCGCCGATTCTATGCTTTATGCAGTACGTTCGCTTACTTCGAAAACGTGCGTAGACTACTGATATAGAGCCACGCGCGCTGATTTTTCAAGGGCATGACCTGGACCCATACCTGGTTTGGTTCTGAAGCATTTTCAGTGCTAAGGATTGTGGTTTTCTCTACCCACACGGTAGAATAGCGTTGCCAGTTTTGCGGCATCCTGCCCGAGTGATGTAGCTGTGAGCGGAATGGACTGTCTGGCCAAGTAAATCCATCGTCTGTGCTGTCTGTTTTTTTTGTCGGAAAGGCATTAGACTAGTATGAGCTCTTCGACAAACGCCCGTGGGAACACCCCAGCGTCGTTAGTTTCACTGAGAAAACCTCGCACGTGCGTTTTTTAGGAAACTTACGAAGACGACACGCAAGAGGCATCCCACAAGACTGTCGTATTTCCCACTAACGACCCTGATTCATGCCGCGCTCAATGTTTGCACGTGCCTGCCCTCCCCCCATCTTCCTTGCTCGGAAATCAAACCATGCGTCAGATTTTTGCCCATGTGCGTGTGCTTTTTCGAAGCTATGCGTAGAAAGACACGCCACAAGACTGCTGTCTTAATTCCCACCAACGACCCTCATTCATCCTACGCTCAATGTGTGCACGTGCCTGCCCTCCCCCCATCTTCCTTGCTCGGAAATCAAACCATGCGTCAGATTTTTGCCCATGTGCGTGTGCTTTTTCGAAGCTATGCGTAGAAAGACACGCCACAAGACTGCTGTCTTAATTCCCACCAACGACCCTCATTCATCCTACGCTCAATGTTTGCACATGCCTCCCGCCCCCCCCCGCCTCCCCCCATCCACATCGGCTCATTCCGTGCCCGGATTTTCAAACCACGCGCAAGATTTTGCCGTTCACCCAGGGCGGCTACGAAATCACGGCCCACGAGTGTGTCCCAGGGCAGCGGCACGCCCTAGTCGTCAACCGCGTGTTCGACGGGGGACGGCACGTATCCTCCCCGGAGGGGCCGCGAGCGATCGATCCCCTAGCGCAGTGGGCGCAGGTGTCGGCCCTAAGCCGCCTGCGGGGGAACGACCGGGACGCGCCCTTCCTGCTGTCGTTTCCCGAGGATGTGTCCTGTCTAGGGTAAGTCTCATTTGCATACAGCAGGCTATTGTGCAAAGTTTCGTTTGCATCCTGTTCTCTCCTCTCGGCCTTGTCTTCGGATGAGGTACAAGTTATCAGATGTTGTTGTTGATGTTGTTGTTGTTGTTGTTGTCGTTGTTGAGTGTTGTTGCTGCTGTTGTTGCTGTTGTTGTTGTTGATGGTGGTATATGTGTGTGTGTGTGTGCTCCTGGACATGATTTTGTTCGGGAACTTTTAATTTCGAAGGTTAGTATTGTCGCTGCGTGAAATATCGCGGACCAACGTTGCGGTGTGTATGCCATCAACGGTGGTGACGACGCNCCCCCCCCCCCCCCCCCGCGTCCTCCTGGTGATGCGCTTCTGTGGCATCGAAACACAGGCTGCTAGAAATCGTGTGGGACTACATGCGGGATTTCCTGCACCTCACCAAGGTAAGCGATGTCCCCTGACGTTTCATTCCCTTCGGATGTGTAGGTTGTCCTGTTTCTTACCCCTTTGACCTTCCAACCCTAGCCCTAGGTCCCGTTCTTGGCTTTGGTTGTGATAGTCCTCGATCTCACTCGTTGTCATTTCATGTTGACTTGTGCTCTAACCCGTCCATGTCTAGGTGCATGTGGTACGAAGGTGCAACCTTGTTTGCAGCCGATACGAACTCTTTGCTTGTTTATTCGGTTATTGTTGATTGCTTATGACGACATTTCGTCGGCTTGTCCGTCTTATATCCTCCACAATCGGCCTTTGTCTTGTTCAGACTGCATCGCATGTGCCGCGGTGTGGCGAACAGCGGTCCTGTCCGAACGCTCACCCTGAAGCTGTCATAGTTCTACCCCAAAGTCACCGTACGCCCCAAAGACTCCGTAGCAGCCAGAATGCGGACAGGGAGCCGTGTTGGCCCTACGCAAATGCTACCCCGTGCCTTTACCCTTATAAGTTCTGACCCAAAGTCACGCTACACCCCAGACTCCGTGACACCGACAGTGCGGACAGAGAACCATGTTGGCCTAACCCTACTGCTACCCCTTACTCGTACCCTCGAGCAGCAAGAGTACGACGACGACCATCTCGGCCACACCCTCGCTAGCTCCGGACACATCAAGGTGACTGAGGCTAGCGTTGTTCCCTTGCCACGTCCACGTAAAGGCTGGCGTTCTCAATGCTGAGGTTGGCGTTTGCTCTCGTTCGAGGCGACCCTCATCATGGACCGCCTGGGTCTTTCTCTTCGGTATTGGCAATGGCAGAGTGGTCCACGCCACCACCGCTTCCCAGAACCAATCATGGTACTGGTGGCAACCCTACGGCAACAATGCTAGCATTGTTCCGAGAGTAGAAGCACACAGACTAGCGTATCGTTTGGTGAAAACAACGCCCGCGTATTCGTGCTTACTGGTACCTGTAGAGGGTGCTTCTTCACAGACTTAGGGTTAGGGTTAAGCCCTTCCCGCCTTGACAACGGAGACATGCACCGCAGATGGTGGCGATTCTGCGTATCCCCTCTTCGGAGCTCGTAGTTAGGTACCGTAGGTAGAAGGGGCGAGAGACGGTGGCTTATCGCATGATGATCCGAGGACGAAAACAGAGGTCAACCGCGCATCGCAATATCTGGAGGTTGTTGGTCAATCGAGTCTTGTTTGGTCAATCAAGTCTTGTTGGGCGCAGCGGGTGAAGAGGCACGGCGAAAGTTGCACGTTCGAATAGTCGTGTGACCTCAGCACTGTCACTGACACCTGTTCATTGCCATGGCTGTTGGTATGTGTGCTCAGGTATCCGAGGCGAGCGAGTTTTTCTCTCCGATGGTGGTACAGGTGCGATTTTATATCCGTACATGTTCGTAAGCATGTCATATTGCGAACTTGCTTGGTGCTGTTGCTGATGTTACATTCTGCTGTTGTTTTTTGTTTCGTCGCCGGCAATGTCTGCCTATCGTACAGTTCCCTTTCACTGAAGAGCTCTGATTCGGGGTCACACAGAAGAATGCCCCCCCCCCCCCCCCCCCCCCCCCCCCCCCCCCCCCCCCCCCCCCCCCCCCCCCCCCCCCCCCCC
>CACKRE030005009.1:0-21881 GCA_902602495.3 Ectocarpus sp. CCAP 1310/34 | reverse complement strand
GCCGACCCAACTACACCACCACGCGCATGCCTCGCGGCGGATATGCGCAGCAGCAAGAAGGTTTCGGTCATCCCTTGAGGGTGAGTCTAGCCCTGCTCGCCAGAAAGACCCCCCCCTTCACTACAACCCATGTCTAAGCAAAAGCTTGTCGAGGAGCGAGGGGAAGAAGGGAGAAGCGGCGAAAAAAAAAATCTCGGCGAAGGGCAACTTTTTTTGGTTTGCCTTTTTTTTAGAACCCCTTTTTAGGGCGTTTCAATGCGATCTGTGAAGTCGATTTATTTATTTTTTTTTTCCACCGAGCACCAGACGATTCGACTTTACCGCGGAACCCGCCCGATATCCTTGCTTTGGAGGAGCATGTGCAGCATCTCAACGAACATGTGGCGTCCCACCTCAAGAAAAAGACCCCGGTGCCAACCCCTCCTGAATCGGCTGCTGGTTCAAGCGCACAGCACTTCGTAGGGCAGAAGCGAAAGGCATCATCGTCTTCAACAGCATCAGCCAAGAAAAAGGGGAGGACAGCATCCAACCCGCCGGCAGGGACCCACAACATCATCAATGCCTTCGCTAAAGGCAGTGGCCATCCGGTGCGTAGAATATGTTTGTGTG
This sequence comes from Ectocarpus sp. CCAP 1310/34, assembly GCA_902602495.3. Classification (NCBI taxonomy): domain Eukaryota; class Phaeophyceae; order Ectocarpales; family Ectocarpaceae; genus Ectocarpus; species Ectocarpus sp. CCAP 1310/34. The sequence goes on along the minus strand of CACKRE030005009.1, from coordinate 21,272 downwards.
TGCCGACGAGAGGGTCTCGCGCGATACGTGAAAATATATTCAGCGCCACCGAGATGCGGACAGACCAGATTTTTTTTTTAGATGTTTTTTTGTTTCCTTTTGGTGTCCAAAATACACATTGCGTCTACATGTATGTATTGTTGGCATAAAATGCTCTTTGTTGTGAGTGTCTCTTTCGGTTTGCGTGGGTTCCTATTCTTTGTCTTCGATTTGCGTCATACCGGTGCTGCTGTGAACCACGTGATGAATGATTCCAACAATTCAGATTATTGTTGAAATGCCGCATAAAGATGATTTTTGAGCCGCTTTTGCACGAAAAGTGTACGTACTTATTGTCAAGAACATGTCTGTTACAGATACATGTCGCTTCTAGGGAGTGGCCTTACGTGCAGCCGTCGGTAGTGATAATCGGGGTTGAGTACGGGGGTCGAGGAAAGCAGTGCAAATCATTTCTGTATTTGGAACGTTGTGTAGTATGCAAGCAGAGAAATAAGAATTGCCGATTTAAGCACGAAAAAATAAGAAACTTGAAATAAGAAACTGAACGACATACATACGCTGAGTTTATGTCCCACAATAAGAATTCGAGGCTGGACCTGATAAGCGTTTCTTAACTGCGGGCGCCAACTGTACACAAGCTCGGGGCATGCAGCAGCTGTCTGAAGTGCTGTCAGAATGAGCCCGTGGACATACAATGAAGAAGAACGCCCAACCAAAGCCATTGCAATTGACAATCACCCGAAGCTATCCAGATCATCTGTGTTAGGCACAGCAGTGTCAACATCGACACTGACTAGGAATCGTTCCACATGGAAGGGGTCTTCCACGATGCAGGTACACAATTAAGGCACCCGGGTTATCNTTGCAATTGACAATCACCCGAAGCTATCCAGATCATCTGTGTTAGGCACAGCAGTGTCAACATCGACACTGACTAGGAATCGTTCCACATGGAAGGGGTCTTCCACGATGCAGGTACACAATTAAGGCACCCGGGTTATCCACGCCATCTCTGCCCCGTCCCTCTACAAAACCAGTGACTGACGTCATCACACACACCCAACACCTGTATTCAGGAAAAAAAAACGGAAAAATTGTTGGCAACACAAGAAATGTTTGTCCGTGCGCCACGGTTCGATGCCGTCCGCCTGCTCTGGTGCCGCTGNCCCGTCCCTCTACAAAACCAGTGACTGACGTCATCACACACACCCAACACCTGTATTCAGGAAAAAAAAACGGAAAAATTGTTGGCAACACAAGAAATGTTTGTCCGTGCGCCACGGTTCGATGCCGTCCGCCTGCTCTGGTGCCGCTGCTCCGGTGCCGCTGTGGCCAGTCCTAGCACGACCAAACTCGACCCGCTCCGCTTCGTACACGCTCTCGTTGCTGTCCTTCCCAGTCGGTTCCTCGCTTTCTCCCTCGTTGCACTTAGGGTTCTCGGTCTGAAGATTCTCGCGCCGAAGGGTCACAACCAGCCCAATCAGCTCGTCACCACCTGTCCCCTCCTCCTTTGACGGCAAAACCAGGTTACTGAGACAGTACAGCTCCCTCTAGCAAACCTAAGGCCGTGTACATAGTGCCCGTCCACCTTTCTGATGACGTCTGCCCCCGCGCACAAAGATGAGATGGGCATTGCTGCCTACAACGACGGCCTGGAGGCCCGCGCATCTGCACTTTTGTACCTGACGCACCAGTGCCGACCCTACTCCACCACTACGCACGCCTCGCGGCGGGTGCGCCGCAGCAAGAAGGTATCGGTCCCCTGAGGGTGAGTCTAGCCCTGCTCGCTAGAAAGACCCCCCCCTCGCTATGGGTCATGCCTACGCAAAACCTTGCCGAGGCAGCGAGGGGAAGAAAGGAAGAGATGATGCGAGAGGCCGAGAGGCCCTGCAGTGCTGCGGCAGCAACAACAACAGCATGCAGGGCACGACCTTCTTTGCGAAGACAGTCAGTAGCGCGGCGCTAGTACGCAATCTGAACCGATCCCGCGGGGAACCATCCTGACAAAACACACAGCAGCAGCAATAGTAGACCCTCACCCCCTCGACGGATTCTCTCGATGATGGCAGGTGTGATCTGGACTTGGGAAGGTGTGTTATTTGTGTGATCATCGGTCTGATCTTTTGAAGCAGTTGGTTGGACCCACTCAACATCAATAAATACCCTCCAGGTTACACATGGCGCATGCCTACATACAGTATACCCACGGTGCACAGGTCGCAAAGGCCCGGCCCCTCTTGGTTTTTATAGCTGGTCTCAGACCAGCGTCTCAGCGGTGCTGCGTTCCTTGGTGGTGTTCTTGCGTCTCTGTCGGTGCTTCTTGTCCTGGTCTGGATCGCGTGCGCCCGCGATCTCCGCTTAAAGGCACGCCTTTTCGCGTAGAAACCCCGGGGTAGGGGAGCACAATCTCCTACGAATATAGGCTACATATGCCGATGAAGCACGACCATCTGCTCTCGGAGCACGACGAAACTGGTGTGGATAAGAGCGCACTCTTTTTCTTCTTCCGCAGGAGCGAGCAGATCGTCTACCGGTGCCCTGTAGATCTCGTTCTGGTTCAAAAGGTGCGCTAAATAGGCTTCCCGGAAACCAAGTTTTGGGGCCCCTGTATCGCGCGGCGCAACTTTGGCCGATAAATAGAGCCTTTTTCCCCTCCTGGGGACGAAGGGAAAAATGTCGCTCGCTTCGCTCGCTTCGCGGCTCATCATAACAACGAAATATGTACGAAGAACATAAAAAAAATGTGTGTGTGTAGAATTTGTAAACCAAATTGGTGGCTTATCTTGCTTATGGTCTTGTGATAGGATTCAGATGTATGTGTAGACGGAACATACATTGTAGAAGGGAATGGTTCCTTCTAGAAGGCGCGGAGAGATGTAACTCCCCGCGGAAGGATAAAACAGGGGACAGGACCTAGTAGCCCCTGCTTGTACTGAGGATCCTGCTCCCCTTGGTGTCATTCCTACCGATACCCAAGGCAACAGCCACAGCTGCTGCTGTTCTGCAAGAGTAATAACAAGTGAGTTCTTCACAGGTCAACCAGGCTTCATCACGCGTGCATACCACTAGACTACACTTGGCGTTGTCGGCTTATTCGTACGGTGTTGTCTGGGTTGGTTGTGTNACCTAGTAGCCCCTGCTTGTACTGAGGATCCTGCTCCCCTTGGTGTCATTCCTACCGATACCCAAGGCAACAGCCACAGCTGCTGCTGTTCTGCAAGAGTAATAACAAGTGAGTTCTTCACAGGTCAACCAGGCTTCATCACGCGTGCATACCACTAGACTACACTTGGCGTTGTCGGCTTATTCGTACGGTGTTGTCTGGGTTGGTTGTGTCTTGGCACGGTTTGGTGCTTTAGGCTACTGTTGCAGTTTTTGCGCTCTCGTCCCAACCGCAGCTTAGCTTTGCCTCGCTTATCGAAATGTCTCAACCTAGCGTCGGCTCCTCGGACTCCGCTTCGGTGAGTCCTGAGCATTCAGAACCTTCGCGTTCGCCAGTGTCATCGCCCCGCGTAGCGACCTTCGGGTCCCCAGCAGCTGGTCGTCAGACCACACAGCTGCTGCTGTCCTCGGACAGTGCTCGTGCCGCTGACCCTGTTGCTGAAGCCACTCGTTTGTCAGAGCTTTCCGCTCAACGCACACGGGAGAGGTTCGCCTCGCCGGCTTCGGCCGACGCTAACCCCGTGGGTGCTGTCCTCAAACCGCCAGCACCCACACCTGGAACTTCGGTTCCCGCCTCTGTACCTTTGGGTGTACAACAGCAGTCCGTCTCGCCGGCTGCTGGTGATGAGCTTTGCGAATTCCCGCGTGAACCACATAGATAGACTTGAATTCTCCTCTCCCTCCATCCACCGTTGAGCACTCTACTCTTGGGACAGACATCGGTTTCGACCATCATGCTGGCCCTGTAGTACCGCCCTTGTCTAGTCAATCGGCTTCTCGCAGCACGTTGCGATTTGACTTTACAGTGCAGGCAATCCCCCCTTTTCTTCGCGTAGCGATCGTGTACAAGCAGCGGCTCGCGCCCAACGGCNGATGAGCTTTGCGAATTCCCGCGTGAACCACATAGATAGACTTGAATTCTCCTCTCCCTCCATCCACCGTTGAGCACTCTACTCTTGGGACAGACATCGGTTTCGACCATCATGCTGGCCCTGTAGTACCGCCCTTGTCTAGTCAATCGGCTTCTCGCAGCACGTTGCGATTTGACTTTACAGTGCAGGCAATCCCCCCTTTTCTTCGCGTAGCGATCGTGTACAAGCAGCGGCTCGCGCCCAACGGCTTCGTGACCGCCGTGCATCTGCTTCAGTGACATCACCGCTTGCAGATTCCGCCGCATCACATACGTCTGTTCCCGCAGTTTCGACTACACGGGTGATTTCGATTGTCTCTGGTACACTCCCTACAGTGGCTTCGGTTACCCCGGCCCTTTCGGTTGATTCCAACGCATTTGATTCCTTAGTTTCGTCCACACAGGCAATGTCGTTTGCCTCCGATGCTTTGGCTTCAGTAGAGTCGACTACATATGCGGTTCCGAATGTTTCTGATGTGCATGTTTCTGCGGTCTCGACTGCTGCAGGTGTATTTGCCTCCATCCCTTTAGCTCCGCCTCTACCCACAGCAGTTTCGACTGCCCGCGATGCTTACCTCTGCAGCCCCACCTTTCATGTTCCCAACACCGGTGCATCTGTTTCTGCGGTTTCGACTGCNGCAGTTTCGACTACACGGGTGATTTCGATTGTCTCTGGTACACTCCCTACAGTGGCTTCGGTTACCCCGGCCCTTTCGGTTGATTCCAACGCATTTGATTCCTTAGTTTCGTCCACACAGGCAATGTCGTTTGCCTCCGATGCTTTGGCTTCAGTAGAGTCGACTACATATGCGGTTCCGAATGTTTCTGATGTGCATGTTTCTGCGGTCTCGACTGCTGCAGGTGTATTTGCCTCCATCCCTTTAGCTCCGCCTCTACCCACAGCAGTTTCGACTGCCCGCGATGCTTACCTCTGCAGCCCCACCTTTCATGTTCCCAACACCGGTGCATCTGTTTCTGCGGTTTCGACTGCTGCACGTGTACGTTTGCCCATTCCGTTAGCTCCGCCCCTACCCACAGTAGTTTCGGCTGCTCGCGATGCTAGTATTCCTGCAGCTCCGCCTCTGCTTACAGTTTCGAATATGCGTACAGGGTCGTCTGCCTCCTTCCCTGCCCCTACTATTCCCACACAGGGCCCTGTGCCAGCTGCTCCGGCTGCTGTAAACACCGCTGTTTCTCTGCCAGTAGATACGCCTCTGCTCGCATTTTCACCGATTCACGTGTCACACCGGCCCATCTGCCCAGCTGCCTCGGCTGCTGTAAACACCGCTGTTTCTATGCCAGTAGATTCGCCTCTGTCCGCATTGTTCACAGATTCGCGTGTTCGCACGGCGGGCTTCCAGCCTACAGCTTCGACTGAACTTGCTATGCTAGCTTCTGCTTCGGCACCACTAGCTGCAACTTCGGTTGCTTCTGCGGTCCCCACTGCCGCTGTACCTTTTATTTACCCTGACGCGGTGCCCCCACCCCCCCCCATCTTTTCCCCCTCGCATGAACGTGCTGCTACGGCTGAGGCCGTGCTTCGTCTTGAAATCGCAGAGCACCGCAACCGCCACCGCTACGACATCCTACGCCGTACGACGATGGTGGCCACGACTCCTACCGTCAAGCCCGAGACGACGTGTTCTGCTGGGCTGTCGACTCCGGAGCTTCGGGCTTCAACCACCGGAGGCGGAGCGAGGTCCACAGTCCCCGACAGGCCGGCCGAGCCGGTTCCGCTGGCCCTGCTCCCCGCAGCACCCTCGGCTTCGGCCACCACCGCTGTTTCGGCGGCACCCTCGGCTTCGGCCGCCACCGCTGCTTCGGCAGTGCCCCCGGCTTCGGCCACGGCTTCGGCCACGGCTTCGGCCACGGTTGCGCCCCTCTCCTGCCCGCCGTGGCTCCCTCTGACCTTGTGGGACGTCATGTTCGCGAAGGCCAGGGTGACCGCCTGGACTGACGCCGTTCGCATGGCGAGCGGCGCGGCCGTCGATGCCGACCGCGCGGCAGCCCAACTCGCGCAGGACGCCCTCGCCGACGAGGAATTCTATTCCGAAGTCTCCGCCCGCGAGGGGGAGCTCAAGGTCCTGCGGGCGACACGTGAATCCAACGCACAAAAAATCCTTGCTCTGGAGACCCTCCAGCAGCAGTACGACCGGCAGCGGAGTCAGCTGGCGGCCACGCTGACTGCCGACCGGCGCCAGGAAGATGCCCTGGTGGAAGCTGGCCGTGAGGCCGACAAAAGGCGCGAACAGGAACTTCGCGAACGTGCGAAGCGGTCGCCCTGCGTCTCGGGCGCCGGAGGGAGAGCTGCGTCAATATCAACTACCTCTGCCGCCCCGTCCCGCATGTATGCAGCTGCTGCTTCGTGCATCCCGGTCACCCGCTCCTCGTCGTCGCGGAATGGCCCTGTCGCTTTCGAGTCCGGCGACTTCAGCTTCACCCCGGCCAAACTTGCAGATGTTGCTCAATTCGCTCAGTTCAATTTCCTCCCGGAGGATCGCGCATCGGTCAGGGACCTGGCCACGGCAATGGCCACCGCGTTGCCGGCGGCCGTCGCCATCCAGGAGGCGGTCGATGTGGCCAACACCTCCCGTCCGGATCTTCGGGACCTGGCCGGCCGTCTCCTCGCGGGGATGCGCAAGGCCAACGCCCGCGCCACTGCTCCTGTGGTGTACCCTGGCTGCAGCGGCCCGTCTTCAGAGACCTCCGGTGGCTTCCAGCAACCAGCGCCCGGCCGTGTCAAGAAGGCGCAACCGTCACGCTCGAGTCGGGAGTGGTCCTGGCAGCTCAGGAGAGGAGTCTGGCTGGAGTTCGGCTGGAGCCTCGCGTCGACCCCAGGAGCCCTCGTCTTCTTCGGCGGGAGGGAACCGGGAAAGGAAGGTAGCAAAACGTAGCGGGGATGGCGCCCGCGGGTCCAAGACAAAGAGCGGGACCGGGTCGGGCTCGGACACCAGCTTGTCTCGCAAGCCGGGTCGACAAAGGTGAAGAGAAGCTTGGACGGCGGTGCCACTGGACCAGAAGCTTTACAGTTGCTGTTGCGTCATTTTGCAGAGCAATTTGATGTCGGCGATCGTCAACAGTCGTTTTTTCGGCTACAGCAATTTGGCGTAGCAGATGGTACTTCTTTCGCGGATTATCTTCGTGCTTCCATTTGTTGGTTTCGTCTGTGACTAGCTCTGAACGTACTCTGGATCCTAGTGTATCCATGGTTCTCGAAATAGTGAGGCATTTGGTCTGCAAGAAGTTTCCGAGTTTGTCTCCGATTTGTACCCGGGTGCCCTGGCCACGGCCGTCACTCCTTTTGGGTCGATTGCGGATACGTGGGAGGCGTTCGCGCCTCTAGCGACCAATAAAACCCCGGCTATCGGCGGTTCGTCTTATTTTTCGTTGTCTTCGACAATTGGCTCCTCGCAGCCTCGGCGGTCCCACCACCGCGCTCCCGCGCCCTCGGCCCAGTGGGCAACCGGTTCTGCTCAGAACCCTGTAGTTTTGCCGGTACAATCGCACGATACCGACCCTTTCACACCCAACCATAATTCTTGGCCGGCCTCGCAAGCCGATTGGTCTGATGTATACGCTCTCACTTCTAGTTTTCGTACCACGGATGATCCTTGTTTGTGGACTCCCTTGTTGACACAAGAGGCTCGCTCGCAAGCCTTCCGCGAAAACAGGAATCGCTGTCTGAACTGCTCGGGTGAAGACCATTCCATGAAACAATGCGTTGCACCGTTCACGAATTCTATTGGGTTGTTGAACCCCGAGTTAGACCTCCTCAATGACGATTATGCTGCTTTTGGACGTTGGCAAGGCCGTATGCGGTCTTTTCGCCGAAAAAGTGCGGACAACCGCCAAAACAACCAGGGTAGACGCCACCAGCGCTCTTCCTCTTCGTCCTCTCAGCGTCGAAACCACGCTGGGAATCCCCGTCCCGATGGTGGTAGTTCCCCTCACACTCATCTGACACAATCGCACAACAGTGGGCATGCCCCGGGAAATTCTGCGGGGAACTCTCACTCTCAGCAACACACTCCGGTCGACACCCAACACACTGGTGCTGTGTCCCTCTATCAACCACAAACACATGCATACACCGGTCCTTCGTCTGGCATCATGGTTTCGACCAATCACAATGCCCGTCAACCCGGCAACTTCCAACATGGTGGTCGTTCCCGCAGCGGATGACTCAACGGTGGTTCGCCTACTTCCCTCGGACCGCCTTCAGCATCTTCGGGGACTTCGGCTCGTTCATCACAAGACGCTCGTGTTTCACCCTCTGTTGCCTCTAATACTTCGGTTTTATGCACCAACACCAACACCTCGGTATCTGTTACACCTCCACACACTACTGTTGCCTCTAATATTTCGGTTTTACGCAACAACAACAATACTTCGGTATTTGTTGCGCCTTCACCCACTGTTGCCTCTAGCACTTCGGTCTTACGCAACGATAACCACACTTCGGTGAATGTTATCCCTTCTGGTACTTCGGTGCCACACAATAACAACCATACTTCGGTATCCGTTGTTTCTCCAAGTGTCGATCAGGTTGGTATCCAGCCAATTGCTCTCGTCCCACATACTCCATCGCACTTATCGTCTGCCACCTCTGCGTCTCTGCCTCTTCGAGCTGGCGCTCCGTCAGAAACTAAAGTCCGGCGTGAGTGCTGTTTTGAGGTGCGGGAACAGCACCGTAGGACCTTCGGTGCCATCGAGTACCGCTCGTTCGTCGGGCACCGCTCATTCGCTACCCCCGTCGTCTGCAGATCAGACCGGCCGTAGTCATGCGCTTTGGACGATTGAAGAGGAATCGCCTGAATTGGTTACCTCCGGTGAATCTTCGGATACGCTCAACTCGTCTGTGCTCGCTTCCGTTGAGGGTTCGCCCTCGATTGTTGCACCGGTAGCTAACTTCACTGGTTCCGACCGGCAAGTTGCAGGGCAAATTCGCCTGGTTTCGAATCACGTTGTTCTTTTGGTCCTGACCACCGAACGCCATCTGATTCCGCCACGAGATATTTCGACCATGGATCGTCTTCACGCGCTCCATCCCTTCCAACGCAGGCTCGCTCCACGGCGCTAAATCCCAGGCCGCCGCGACCGACGTCGACAGTGTTGACGCCAACGCTTCGGGAGGACCCTCCCGGAGTGACCTCCGAACAGCCAGCGGTCTCGCGTACCCTGGCACGGAGGAATGGCCAGGAGCACCATGCCCGGTTTGGTTTTTTAACCGACCCGGCCTTGGCGGCCATTTCTAGCGAAAACGGCCTGTTGAATGACACCTTGCGAGGCGTTTCTTCAGGTTTAGAATTGGGGCACACCCAGCATGATGCCGCTGGCCCAATTATTGCGAATAATCCGATTCCGGTCGATTCTTCGCTGCTCTGACATAGCTGAGACAGTCCCCATGGACGTCCATGCCGTAAATTACAATGCGGGCGTTTCGGCTACACCAGCTTCGGCTGCCACCTCAGCTTCGGCTGAACATACTCCAGGTGTTTCGGCTCCTGCAGTCCCCGCTGTCTTCGACCCGTCTAACGAGTATTGTACTCCTGACATGGTCTTCGTTTGGCAGCCCCCATCTCCCTTTTCACAGTGGACACAATCGACTTTTGTGGTCGATGGAGTGGTATACTCGTGTGCTGAGCAGTTTTNGACACCTTGCGAGGCGTTTCTTCAGGTTTAGAATTGGGGCACACCCAGCATGATGCCGCTGGCCCAATTATTGCGAATAATCCGATTCCGGTCGATTCTTCGCTGCTCTGACATAGCTGAGACAGTCCCCATGGACGTCCATGCCGTAAATTACAATGCGGGCGTTTCGGCTACACCAGCTTCGGCTGCCACCTCAGCTTCGGCTGAACATACTCCAGGTGTTTCGGCTCCTGCAGTCCCCGCTGTCTTCGACCCGTCTAACGAGTATTGTACTCCTGACATGGTCTTCGTTTGGCAGCCCCCATCTCCCTTTTCACAGTGGACACAATCGACTTTTGTGGTCGATGGAGTGGTATACTCGTGTGCTGAGCAGTTTTTCGCTGCGGAAAAAGCTCGCCTTTTCGAAGACCATAGCGCTTTGCAGAACATCATGCGAGTTCCCGATCCTGCCTTACACAAGAAGTTTGGCCGCGGTGTCCGTGGTTTCGATCCATCCCTTTGGGAACACGAGCGCGAAAATATTGTGCTCACTGGCTCTTACGCAAAATTTAGTCAAAACTCCGAGTTGCGCGATCATCTTCTGGGATCTGGCGACAAAATCCTTGCCGAAGCCAGTCCCTACGACTGTGTTTGAGGCATTGGCCTTCCAGCCGATGATCCTGATGTCCAATACACCTCTCGGTGGCGCGGTCTCAATTTGTTAGGCAACGCCCTTCAACGAGTACGCAGTCTTTTGCGATGCAATGCCCCGCCACCCGAGCGCAGCTCTCGTATGCTGTCTCCCAGTGATCACGTTTCGACGTCATCTCAACAAAACGCGGTCTATGAAGTTAGCCCTTCCACACACCAGCGTCTCCGGGCGGCCTCACGCCCTCCATCGACGGAACGATTCGCGTCATTTTCGCAATACGCTCCGGATGTTCCGTGGGATCATGACACCGCTGTTTGGGCCGTGTCTCCCGGGTGCACCTCACCATCCTCTTTCTCTTCCTTGCTTGCTGAGTAAGGTCCGGATTTGGTTGGTGGTGTTGTTACCATCGATGATGACTCTTTCACCACACAAATCCTCGCTCACAGTGGTTCGGCTTCTGCATCTGCGTGGGAATCCATGAAAGCCGCTTCGGCCGCTTCGTCGTTGNGGATGTTCCGTGGGATCATGACACCGCTGTTTGGGCCGTGTCTCCCGGGTGCACCTCACCANTATGCTGTCTCCCAGTGATCACGTTTCGACGTCATCTCAACAAAACGCGGTCTATGAAGTTAGCCCTTCCACACACCAGCGTCTCCGGGCGGCCTCACGCCCTCCATCGACTGAACGATTCGCGTCATTTTCGCAATACGCTCCGGATGTTCCGTGGGATCATGACACCGCTGTTTGGGCCGTGTCTCCCGGGTGCACCTCACCATCCTCTTTCTCTTCCTTGCTTGCTGAGTAAGGTCCGGATTTGGTTGGTGGTGTTGTTACCATCGATGATGACTCTTTCACCACACAAATCCTCGCTCACAGTGGTTCGGCTTCTGCATCTGCGTGGGAATCCATGAAAGCCGCTTCGGCCGCTTCGTCGTTGTCTGAGAAAAAAACCCAACCTCGGTGTTGGGGTGGTTTCGGAAAATCTGCTCCGCTTCAAACTTCGACTATTGTCCGTTTGAGCGTGCAGTTTCTCCGCAAGCGCGTTCCTACTTCCTCTCTCGCTGTTTGGGCGTACGCTGTTTCCGATGGTGCTATGCATCATGACGTGCTCCTCGGGCGGGACAGTTGGATGCGGATTAGCGACCGCTCTTACCGCACTTTACGTACGAAACGCCCTGGTGACCGTGTTTTTGGCGAGCTTACCCTGGCTCAGCACGGCAGTTGCGGTGCCACCGCATTTGCTCACGATTTGTCTTCCACAGATGGGAACTACCAACTTCGCTATGCTGGGAAACATTCCGTCCAACTTCACCCCGACCATAGCCTTGTTCCGGTTAATTTGGTGCGCAGCGATGGCTCTCCAGCCCNGCTGTTTCCGATGGTGCTATGCATCATGACGTGCTCCTCGGGCGGGACAGTTGGATGCGGATTAGCGACCGCTCTTACCGCACTTTACGTACGAAACGCCCTGGTGACCGTGTTTTTGGCGAGCTTACCCTGGCTCAGCACGGCAGTTGCGGTGCCACCGCATTTGCTCACGATTTGTCTTCCACAGATGGGAACTACCAACTTCGCTATGCTGGGAAACATTCCGTCCAACTTCACCCCGACCATAGCCTTGTTCCGGTTAATTTGGTGCGCAGCGATGGCTCTCCAGCCCTCGTAGGTAACTATCTCGTGGAAATGCTTCCACAATGTGCTATGTTTTCTTCCGAGGAACATTTTGTGCAAAATCTTCGCCAACGACTCCCGCTCGCGGGTATCTCTTCTCTCGAACCAGGCGACATATTGGGTACAGCTTCGGCTCCCCTGCTTCGCGTGCCTCTCAGTGCTGTGTCTCGCCACAGTTTGAGCGATGGTCTTCAATCTGCGGCTCAAGATCCCACCGCTGCTTCGGGCAACTGGGTTCCGGGTCCTGTTTTGACAGGTGGCATTGATTCGTCTGCCAAGCATCGCACTGATGACCCCTTCGTGTATATTATGCATGAGCGACCCACGCCGTCGCAAAGCGGCCACGAGGATCCTGGTTCTGCCAGTGCTTCTCTCTCGCCGTCTCCGCCTGCTCGCCTTGAGCGATTGACGTCCGAACAACGTCAGATTTTTTCCCGAGTGTGAGATAAGCTCCCCTGCCACCTCCGTGAGATTTCTTTCGATCTCCATGGTCCGGGTTGGACTCCAGATGTCATCACTCAGCTTGGTAACGTCCTGTGCGAATATCACGATGTCTTCTCGAGTTCCCCAACCGACTTTGGATCCTGTTCGCTTTTTCCTTTCAAGCTTGCAGTTCCTCCTGGCAGTGCACCCGTCACGTCTCGTCCATACCGCGTTAANATTATGCATGAGCGACCCACGCCGTCGCAAAGCGGCCACGAGGATCCTGGTTCTGCCAGTGCTTCTCTCTCGCCGTCTCCGCCTGCTCGCCTTGAGCGATTGACGTCCGAACAACGTCAGATTTTTTCCCGAGTGTGAGATAAGCTCCCCTGCCACCTCCGTGAGATTTCTTTCGATCTCCATGGTCCGGGTTGGACTCCAGATGTCATCACTCAGCTTGGTAACGTCCTGTGCGAATATCACGATGTCTTCTCGAGTTCCCCAACCGACTTTGGATCCTGTTCGCTTTTTCCTTTCAAGCTTGCAGTTCCTCCTGGCAGTGCACCCGTCACGTCTCGTCCATACCGCGTTAACCCCCCGGTGGCGAAACAAGTTGACGCGATCCTTGATCAATATCTTGCGGCTGGTCTAATCCAACATTCGACCTCGCCTTACTCGAGTGCTTTGGTAGTCATACTGAAGAAATCTGGTGGTGTTCGCATCACTGTCAATTATCGCAAGCTCAATAAGCTTTGTACTTTGAGCCAGCTTCCGATTCCTCGAATTGATGATACTTTGGATAAGTTGTTGAAAGGGCATACTTATTCCCTTTTTGACATGAAGTCTTCGTTTCACCAAATCACGGTTCACCGTGAAACAATCCCTTTGACGGCATTCGTGACGTCTTGCGGGCTTTTTGAGTGGTTGAAGATGCCTCAAGGCAGTTCTGCTGCTCCTGGGTGGTTTTGCAAGGTTGTCAACGAAGTAATCAAAAATCTCCACGGTGTTGCATCGTATTTGGATGATCTGATCGTTTTTGACAACAACCCTGCGTTTCATGTTGATACCATGCGCGCCCTGTTTGAACGTTTGCGCACACACAACTTGAAACTCACCCCACCGAAGGCCACCATTGGCACTACAGAAGCGAACTTCCTCGGCCACACCATCTCTCCCGACGGTGTTCGGCCTAACGGGGCCAAGGTTGCGGCCCTCACTAAAATGCCCGTGCCCAAGGATGTTAAACAACTTCGCTCTCTTCTCGGCGGCCTCAGCTACTATCGCAAGTTTCTTCCCAATATGGCTACCCGCATTCGGCCTCTGACCACTCTTCTCAAGAAGCAGGCGACGTTCGTCTTCACCCCTGCCATGGCGCAAGCTGTTCGCGTCCTGCTGTCTGAATTGGCCAACCCTCCTGTCTTGGTTTATCCGGATTGAGATGCCGTTTCGGACGGCTCGCGACCTTTTCGTCTCTACTGTGATGCTAGTCGCGATGGATTAGGTGGGACTCTCGAACAAGAACAGCCGGACGGCTCCATCCGACCAATCGTCTTCATCAGCCGAGCTACTTTGGACTCCGAACGTCATTGGACCCCCCCCGACCTCGAGGCGGGTAGCATCGTGTGGTCCATCAAACGACTTCGCGGTTCTGTGGGGTACTAAACTTCGCATTTTTACCGACCACATGTCTCTTGGGCATTTTGCCGAGGTGGGGGAGAACAATGCCCGCGTTCAGCGTTGGCTCGAATATCTTACCACATACAATTACACGAGTACCGCAAGGGTTCAGCAAATGGCAACGCTGATTTCCTCTCTCGCCTTCCGATCGATGCGGCAGGATGTGACCGATCTGGTCGCAGTCGATTGACACCGGATGACAACGAGGAGGGCGTGTTCTTCATCCGTTCTCGTGGCCTTACGCCTTCCGGCCATCGCGCCGTGGTTGTTGGCTTGGGTGGACTCGTACCCACTTCCCCGACGTCGGTCTTGGGTGGGCTGGCCCCCTCTACAGATGATTTCATTGACTTCCGTCAGCATTTCCACGTCTCTCGCCGTCAGGCCTTTCGTCTTCACCTGGCATCTGGAACATCGCACCCTGGCCGTCCAAGAAGCTCCGCGCGTTGCCTCCTCCACGACTGCGTAAGTGGGCCCTAGTTTGTTCTGGCTCTCTGCACTCTTCGGTGAAGGATGTTATGGCTCTCGCACCCGAGTCTCCGCCGGCCATCTCGCCGACCGCTACATCACGAAGGACTCTCGACCCTGCTGAAGTGATTTCCACGCGGACTCGTCGTCGTACGGCGGTTGTGGCGGGCAAGCCCCTCCCGCCTGTGGATTACGGCTTCTCTGACGACCCACCTGCTCCCACTCGGATTTCCGATTCGCCTCGATCGTTTCGACGTTCTCCGCCCGCGTTTTCCGCATTGACTACGCCCCCCGTGTTGCCCAGGTTAGTTTCAACTCCTGGTGATGATGATTCGATCCCGGACCCTCCTACGCCCCTGGCTTGTGGAAGGGGTCTAGCATCTTCGACACATCCCGCAACTTCGGTTGCCCCTACCCAGCTGTCCCCTGCTGTCTCCGATTCTTCGGAATCTCCGACGAGTTCGGTCTCAACCACTCGTACGCCTTCGTCTTCGGTTTCCGCTGCTGCTCTGCCTTCGGGTGGATTGCAATCGGAGTCTCATGAATCGGCTCCCTCTTCTATCGAGGCGGCTTAACATTCTTCGGCAGATTTAGCCTTCCGGGCGTCTGTCGAACGTTTCGCGCATGCTGATTGGGCTCGCGAGCAACGTAACGAACCTGTTTGTGATGCAGCTATTCGTTTCATCCTTCTGGGTCGGCCTTCGGCTCTCCCTTCGTACTTCCTCGACCACCTTCCGTCCGCTCGTCGACCTCCTCTGTCAGAGATCCGTGATCTGTCTAACAAAGGCCGGTTGCATGTTGACGATGATGGTTTGGTCTTGCTTGTTCGCAAGCAAACCACGCCCCCGTTGTCTGCGGCCACACGTCCTGGTGGGCGTGCTGCTCGCCTTCTCAACGACGAACCCATTCGGATTTATGTTCCCATGCTCATGCGTCCGTGGATCATGCAAGCATGTCAAGCTGATGCCTCCTGCCACCTCGGTGCAGCTCGCACGCTTAGCATGCGGGAACGTTTGTATTGGTAGGTTGGCACGAGTGTTTGCACGAAATGGTGGGTACGGCATTGCTTGCGATGCCAAGCCCGCAAATCATATCGTCAGACGCCTCGATGGCCTACTCTGTGCCTTCCGCTACCTTCGGGCCCTGGTGTGTCGGTGAGCGTCGATTATTTCGGCCCCCTCCNTACTCTGTGCCTTCCGCTGCCTTCGGGCCCTGGTGTGTCGGTGAGCGTCGATTACTTCGGCCCCCTCCCGTTGACCCCGCGCGGAAACACATATATTCTGCTCTTCACTGATCGTTTCAGCCGCCGTGCTGATATGTACGCGGTTACGGCTGCAGAATTCACCGCCGAAGGCACCGCTGATGTACTTTTCAATCGGTATATCCCTTTGTGGGGTTGCCCTTTGAGTCTCTTGTTTGACAATGGCTCTCAGTTTTGTTCTAAACTGTCGCAGGCTGTGTACGCCCGTCTTGCTATTCGCAAAGTGGCTACTAGCTCTTACCATCCCAATGGAAATGGGGATGTGGAGCGAGTCAACCACACTATTGCTCAGATGTTGGCTATGGTCGTCAATGAGAGGCAAGATGATTGGGACATCCATCTGCCGCACGTTGAGTTCGCCTACAATTCGGTTAGTGCCGCTACTGGTTTGGCACCCAACGAGGTGCATATGAACCGACTGCCACGCATGCCGATGACGGCTTTTGAGCAGCCATATGCTCGAGGCCACCAAAGCTTGCATCGCGATCAACTCGAGCATTGCGATCTTGCTGCTGATCGCCAACGTCGTTCTTACAATTTAGTTCGTGAACAGCACAACCTGTCCGTTTCGCGGATCGAACGGCGTAACTCCGCTCTATCGGATGCCTTGCCCAAGGTTCCCTCCTACACCGTCGGTGGATGGGTTTGGGTGTACAACACCGAATCTACCATTCGCCAAGGTGTTCGTTCCGGCACGGACGACACCGTTCTCAAGGCTAAGTTGTCTTTCCTCTGGACTGGTCCGTTCAAGATCTTGGCGGTGGGTCCGTGTTTTGACGCTCCCGACGGTTGTCCTTTGGCTTCCAAGTTGCAATAATTGGATCTTCTATCGGATTTGCCGGGTTCGGACTCGAAAAATCTTGTATCGGTTGCGCGTTGCAAGCCCTGCGCTAATCCACATGACACGGAAGACTTGCCTCGATTCCTGCCTGCCGGCCTTACACCGTATGTACTGAACTCCTTTGCGAATAAATCTCCTCCCTACCATGTTACGGAAGACTACGTTTCGACTCCGGTCGAACGTCTCGAGGTTGACCGCACTAGTGAACATCAGTCTGTTCGTGGTGGTGGTGGCACCATCGCTGTTTTATACCAAACTCATTGGAAAGGTCTTCTCCGTCCTTCTTGGGAACGAGAGATGGACCTCCAGCATTCCAAGACACACATTCTTCGGTACTGGACGGGTTCGCCGGATCAACACCACCAAAGGAATCGCCGCTATTGGGCGATGTGTATTGGTGCGGCCACCCGCGAGATGGCGCGCGTTCAAGGAGAGCGAGCCTTGCCTTCGGGCTATTCGCTCGTCTCTCGTTCAACATGGGACCGTCGCCTCGCCGATGATCCGCTTCCTGCACGCGCCTTCTTCTGGTGCAAAGCGCGCGATGGATTTTGGTGGTTGGGCAAGATAACTGGCCCGCCTCTACAGTCCGACTTCTACGTCGTCTGCTACTTAGATGATCCTGGACCTGTCAGGCTCGCCCTTCCTGATGCTCGCTACTCCACCGCCGAAACCGCCGTCTCCGGATCCTGGTGCCTCCAAGTTCACAGCGGCAGCGCCCTTTTTAAGGGAATCCTTCGCAACATCGACATGTCGCGTGGGGACGTTGGGACTGATTCGTTGTCCGATCACGTTGCGCGCCCCCGTTAAGACGACATGCTTGGTTGTTTGTGCCTTCTGTTGCTTTCCGCCTTGTTGGGTTTGCTTTCGGCGTTATTTGCATTGCTTCCTGCATGGTTTGGCTTGCTTTTTGCCTTGGCTGGTTTCCGCTTTCTTCTCACTTTCGTTAGTGCCTTCAGCTTTTGGTGACGACCTGTAGGTGTTTCGCGCCCGTAGTAGTTGCTTCTACGCTGCCCTGGCGGCTGCGAAAGTGGCGTATCTTATCGTTTTTTTTTTGGATACCGGTATTTTTGTCGTTCCGACGGTGATACTTCCTTTTTGTCGTTCTGACGACCTTTGTTTTTCTTTGCTGCTTTTTTTCGTTTTTCTTCGTGTTTTCCTTTCTCCGGTTTCGACCTTGTTCCGGTCGCCGTAGGCTTTTCTTAGCCCCGTCAGTTCCTTCCGGTGTCTTTTGTCGTTTAGAAGTCAAACGATGGTCTTGCGACCCATCCAGTGAGAGGTGTGGGAGAGTGAATTGTTCTGTTTTGGAGCTCCACATCATCTTTACTCTCATTTAAGGACTCGACAATTGCTCGCCAAGCTCCGAGGTTTTACAGTATCTGCGTATGAGAACCTCCAGTGTGGGCTGGTGTTATAGGATTCAGATGTGTAGACGGAACATAGAAGAGAATGGTTCCTTCTAGAAGGAGCGGAGAGACGTAACTCCCCGCGGAAGGATGAAACAGGGGACAGGATCTAGTAGCCCCTGCTTGTACTGAGGATCCTGCGNCCAGTGAGAGGTGTGGGAGAGTGAATTGTTCTGTTTTGGAGCTCCACATCATCTTTACTCTCATTTAAGGACTCGACAATTGCTCGCCAAGCTCCGAGGTTTTACAGTATCTGCGTATGAGAACCTCCAGTGTGGGCTGGTGTTATAGGATTCAGATGTGTAGACGGAACATAGAAGAGAATGGTTCCTTCTAGAAGGAGCGGAGAGACGTAACTCCCCGCGGAAGGATGAAACAGGGGACAGGATCTAGTAGCCCCTGCTTGTACTGAGGATCCTGCGCCCCTTGGTGTCATTCCTACCGATACCCAAGGCAACAGCCACAGCTGCTGCTGTTCTGCAAGAGTAACAACAAGTGAGTTCTTCTTCACAGGTCAACCAGACTTCATCACGCGTGCATACCACTACAGTCTACTACAGTACTGGATACGGCCGTTCCAAAGCCACCTGACCTGCGGAGATTGTGAACGTTCGGAGGTCTTGAAGAATCCTCTACAATACCCCCTACCCTCTCCCTTGGGTGTCACGCTCGCTCTCTCTTGCTCTTGTTAAATCTCAAGAAAACCGATGCTGGATTGGGCGTTGGAAGCTGGAACACCCACTTTGTGTTTTGCTCAAGACATTTGGATTATTAGGGAAAGCGACAAGAAATCAAAAACGCCGAGACCAAGAAAAATCGAAACCGAAATCCAACCTATGAGCCGAACCATTGACTCCCTCTCGGACACACTAGGTATCACTTATCCGGCCAACCCGACGTCTATGTCCCGGTCATATCCCATTGCGCGACCCGATACTCGGCGCTCTTGTCCACGCTACTTCTTCCCTTCAGCAAGACGCTAGTAGTGCGCGCGATACATCATTAGCGCCTTCGCCTCCTGCCCTCACGTACGTCATAATGGCTCCTGACTTCCACCTCCCCACCCTCTGAATCTGAACACCCGATGCGCCCTGCTTTGCTAGTTGCGTCGCACCACCTATCCTCCCTGAATGCAGCGCGAAGTGCGTTGGGTTTTCTCCTACTCTTCTCGCCATGTCTCTCAGCGCTGCTGTTGCTTCCGACCTTGACACTACTGCCCACCGTCCCTGCTTGACCGACTGCATGAGCGGCGCAGTACTTCCTAACTCTGGGTGCACGTCAAGCAGATTCAGCAAAATCTCTAGCGCCCCTATCTTCTCAGCCATCTGTCCCCCTTCCTCGTCCCGCATTACTCTCTCTCTCGTCACTATCGCGCCTCGCCTCTTTTGGTCCGCTTTCGATGCGCGGAAAGTCACCTCTACTCTGTCTGCCCGCCTTCTTTCGTCCCACGCTAGCTGACACGATCCTTCGAAGAATACGAGGTTCCCTCTCGTGAGACAAAAATCGGCGTGTACTAAGCCGTTGTGGTAGGCCCACAGCTCAGACGCTCGGCACAGCAAGAAATACGAGAGAGCGATCCCCATCCACGTCACTAGTCTGAAAGCATCCGTCTGCGCTCTTTCTCTCCCCGCTATGATCATCGGCACGGTGAGCGGTTGCCTTACCAACGGTTTAGTCTCTGCCCTCGCATGCAGTCTGTCTATTGCGTTCCCAACAGCTACCACTCTGAAGTGCGACGTGGGCAGCTCCCAGCCTGCGTACAGTTTATGGAAATACTTGATAGCCGCGAGGTATCCCTTCACCGTTTGGCTCTGGTTCTTGTACACTAAGCATCTCGACGCCATAAACACAGTCAGCTCTCTTACTGCGCTATCCACGCCGTCCTCCTCGTACAACCATGGACTCAGATTCGCTTTTGCTCTTTCAGCTGTCCACGTGTCCCACTTGCTGTGGTATCCCTTCAGCGTGCTCGCGTTGAGGGAGCCGTGCTCCATAATCCTGAGGAGCCTTTCGCCTTCATCGCTCGTTCCCTTCGTCCCGTGTTCGCTTCCTGCGCTTGAACGCGTTAGAGTCGTCACACCTTTTTTAGTGCTTTTGCTGATCATTCTCTCATCACTTCTTCTCTTTACACGCTTGCCATGCGGCTCCATATGAGGCCATCCATTCTCNGCCTTCATCGCTCGTTCCCTTCGTCCCGTGTTCGCTTCCTGCGCTTGAACGCGTTAGAGTCGTCACACCTTTTTTAGTGCTTTTGCTGATCATTCTCTCATCACTTCTTCTCTTTACACGCTTGCCATGCGGCTCCATATGAGGCCATCCATTCTCTGGTTCGGGAGTTTCTCCTGCAGTATCATTTCAATTAGTTCTCTTCCGTTGTCTCCGATGTCTTCCATTCGCCAGTTATTATCATGCGTGAGTCTTTCCACGTTGACTTCTACGTCCTCTGACTTCCATCTAGATAATATCCTGTCCGCGAGGGTATTCTCGCGTCCCGGGATGTGTTTCGCCACGTGACACCATCCGTTTTCAATCTCCATTCGACCAAGCAGTCTCGTGAGCAGTCCTGCTCGCCTATTTCTCGAGCCACCGCATCTGTTTACCCATGATACCGCCGACACGTTGTCTCCCCTCATCATGATAGCTTGTCCGGGTTGCGTCGGCTTTTCTCCCACGACCATTTGGACCACCCAGCATGTCATTATCATTCCGAGCAATTCTAGCGTGTTGATCGTGATTGCGCTGGTTTCTTTGGCTTCTGCTTTCCTTTTCAGCTCCGCGGTGAACGCGGGTTTAAATGAATACCGCCAGAACACTTTCAGTTCGGGACAGTGTCCGCCTACTGCGTCGAAGCTAGCATCCAATAGGTAGTGACGGAGAGGCGTGCGTTGGACGTGGTTAAAGAAAAATGCGCTAAGTGACTCTCCTTTCTCCGCGTTTTTCACTTCCAGCGCCCATCTCCAGAACTCTAGGTCTCCATGGAACTCCCAACCAAGACGTACCTGCCGCTTCTCTCTCGACTGTCTGTCAGTCTTGTCGTGTAGTCCGGTGATACGTAAGAGGTGCCAAACGAAATATTTCCCCGCCCTCATGACGTACGTCAGGTCCCAGAGTGTTCCCGCCATACTCAGGACTTCTTGCACACTGGCGAATTCTCTGGTCTGTGGCCAATCGTTCTCTAG
>CACKRE030005008.1:63362-84636 GCA_902602495.3 Ectocarpus sp. CCAP 1310/34 | reverse complement strand
AAATGACAGTAGAAATAAGTCCTACATATGTTGTTGTACTTCGTATTGGTTTAATATTCATGTAGAGTATGAGACATTAAGTGAAAGTTTTCTGAGGTACATCTGCAATTGTCGGAAGGCAAAAATAAATAAATAAATGAATATATCAAGTAGAGTAGGCCCATGTCTATGTTGCTTCCGGCACTACATCATGATCAGAAGGTAAATAAAGATGGCGCTCGCACTCAAGAACTTGGCAGTAAAGAAATGCGGCCTCGAAAAAAATCAAAATCAAAGAAATTGACCAGATAATAACAATACCACGTGCGTGCGTGCGTGCGTGTGTGCTCAGGCCCGACGTGGTGTTAGGAACAAGAACGAACCCTCCTTCCTTTGTGGTGTAAGAACAGAGCCCCCAAAACGCGACAGCTGCAACATACAATAAGCACTGACGAAGGGGTAAGGGACTACTCGCGGGGTGGCCGGTGGGCAGTTAGTTGCAGATCAGCGGCGAGGAGGAGGTTCCTTCGAAAATAATACTACTGGTGGTGCGGAGACGGTGTTGGGGGTGTAGACTTTTGTTTATATTTTTGCGCGTCTAAATTTAGACTACAAATAACGGAATGGAAGTCAACTAGACTATGTATGTGTATAAAAAAATCGGGCTTGAAAATGCCGGCACTCTTGAAGCTTTCTTTTTTGTTGTTGCCGCGAATGTCCGATAAAATCGGTGTGTCGTGTACTCTGTGGACACCGGCTGGTACATAGTTTTCGCGGCAAGGCATGGACATTCTCGGGCTCGGACAACCTCGCCTGCAACCAAGCACACACTGTCAGATAGATACAAGTGTCCCTTAGTTTGGGCCGGCGTTTCGGAACCCTGCCTGACCTTGGAGGTTGGCAACGGTGCGCCCGACCGGGCTACGCAGGTTGCACAACGCCTATTAGGGGTTTCAGGTCACTTCAACCCCCCCACAAGCGTGCCCACTGGCCACCTGTGTACCGTCGCCGCGGAGGCCACGTCGCTGCCGGGAACGCCTGACAGCAGGTTGCCTGTCCTGCAAAATTCATGGAGGGGACATCCCATGAGCTGTGGCACAGGTTGTCCAAAGTCTGAGAGCACTGGCTGTAGGTGAAGGGGTCGTTCTCGGCCACCGATTTCCCATCGCGCGCTTCTAACGCATGCTTGAGGGAGAATGTTATCTCTCCATCCGAGACTTCAAGATATCGCTGTACCTCCGAGCCGGCATTGAACTACTATTAATAGCGATTTGCCGGCATCGAAAGCGACAGCAGTTCCGCCTGGGAAAAGAACGGTAAGGATCATTGTTCTTGTTCTTGCCAACGTTTTCGTCATCGATTTTTGGCGCATGTGCGGTGTTCTGCCCCCGGGGGATTGTCTCCAAAAGTAACATGCATAGACTGCACTGACATGCATATATATGCACGTGTCCACAGCAGTAGTAGCACCTTACACGCCGGTCTTGCGTGGGACCTGACCCCAGGTCTCATCAAAGATTTGACCCCAGGTCTCATGAAAGACATAAACCAGGCCAGTGCCATTTGAATGGACAAGACTGCTGCCAAGTTGTCGCAACTGCTTTTTGGAGCTTATGGTACAAGTGGAAATGGAGAGAGAGGTGGGCTGCATCAATCACCTGACGTCGGCAAAAAGTGACACCAAACACGCCATCATGGCTGACATTGTCTTGACTCTTGAGAGTACCTTGCATAGGACGCAGCGATGGCAGACACGGGAGCAGTAGATTTATCCGAAGTTCCGCCCAATCAAAACAGAGGCAGCGTACAATTTGTATTGCATACCTGCCGTGGTGGTGGACTGCCTGGACAAAGCCAATATGTACGCGGAGCCAAACTGAGGAACAATCTTGATGATTGGTGCTGGCGGAAAGGTGATAACTAACACTGACTGGTGGCCACAGAGGGGAAGGTTGGGCACCAACTATAATCTGGGGGGGGGGAAGGTTGGGAGGCCGAGTTCAACCTTGACTCCATTTTACATTATAGCCTAGGCGTGCAGTCTGCTGTGTGTGTGTGTTGGGATGTAACGCCGCTTCACTACCGTATACGACACAAGATAACACACCCCCTGGACCAATTTTCAAAGCTTGATTATGCGACAACGAAGAGGATGCATAAATGAAACAATAAATTTTCGGAAAGCTCTAGACGAGACACTTTCAACTCCATCAACTCCAACTCCACCATTTTCCGCGCTGTAACTCTTTGTGCTGTCGAGAAATCGAGATTTGAAAATCGGCTCGGGGGGGTGTGTTATCTTGTGTCATCTACGGTAATCAGATACGGGATAACTTGCACACTCTTGGGCTGCAACCTCCCTACAACCTTAGTTGGTGCTTACAATGTTACAATATACAAGCAATCGCCTCGTGTCGGGTCAGACTATAGAGATGCGTGCCATCCGCCGCAGGATGATTGTTGCTCTTGACTGCGCTTGGCGTACAGCAGTATGTAGAACACACAAACACGTGGACAGGTCTTTTTTTTTTTTCAAATCAGCGCTCACAGAACAGAAGGGTTTGCTCCAATCCGTCGTCATCCAGAAGAGTTCCTCTCTCTGAGGCCCCTCCTGAGGTGCTTGGCCTTCGATTTTCCATGCTAGAAGAGTGCAGCACTCTTTTTCCCTCTGCGTACACACGAACTAGGTATCGCTTTCCACCCAGGGCAGGAACAGAACCGAAACGAAAAACTGACTTTGGCAAAAAAAGCCCCCGCTTACGCCGGGATTCGAATCCACAACCCTGACCTCTACAAATACCGCAAAACAGGTTGTCGAGGATACAACTAGGCTGCCGGGGCGACCGGCACTCTCTTGCCCCCGACAACCCAGAAAATCACACGAAGAACGTTTATGTCTGCGTGTTTTCCTTTTCGGTTTCTACAGGACAAAAATATACCCCTGTGCATAGTCTACGTGTATTGATTTTTAGAGGACAAAAATATATGAACGTCTCTGTGTTTTTTTCTTGGATTTGTTTTTTGGGGGGGGGGGTGACAGGAGAACTAATTTTGGGTTAGAGGACAAGTGTAGATTCAGAAATATCACAGCTTGAAACACAGATCATGATGTGTTTTGGTGACCTGATCGGGACTGGTGTAGACAGCACAACAAGGTCAACAAGCTGTGCGGGCAGCTATGGACAAATCGAAGAATCTACTCCTGTGAATACTCTAGTCTACAGCTGGCAGTTTCGCCACCGGCTCATCAACCTAGAACTTCGCCGCCGGCACTTCAACCTAGAACGTAGTCACCCAGCGCCCACCTAGCACGTATCGTATGGGCTTGGGGTCACTGTTAGAGCGTTAGAGTTTTTTCGCCGAATAATGCTCCTTCCAAAGCCGAAAATCTATTTATTAGGAGTACAACCCTGGTTCCGGTTGAAGGGAACTCATGGACAGCCCATGAACTGCCCACCATGGGCTGAGGTCGTTTCTCATCGGCGGTCCATGGGCGGATTTACAAAACCGCCTAAAATGTGGGAGACCTGCTGGACGGGCGTTGCTTTCCGAAATTATTTCGCGGAACCCTAACGTTGTTTATCTACGGTACAGTAACAATCTCAGGTTAGGCTACCGTCCGTAGAAAAATTGGCCAAATAGACCCGTGGCGAAGTTGCAGCGTCGGGCACGACTGGCTGAGCTTGCCTTGCCGATCGCATGAAAAGTGGTCTACACCTACTGTAGCGTTCACGGCCGCCTTCAATCAACCGATGAACGCCACTACAATTCTCGCGAGCGACTCTTATCTCTTGATCATCGGCGTTCATCCCCGGTGGGTGCAATAAAGGGAAAGGACTACACAATCTACATCTATCTGGACCACACCAACCATCGAAGGGTTTGGGAATCGCCCAAAACAAGTGCCTATCTGTACCAGGTTGTCCGTACGGTGGTCCCTAGATTCGGTGCCTCCATGTCAAAAAGCGCCATGTAGGCGACCATAGATGATGAAAGTCAATGCAACAGCAGTATTTAGGAAAGATCGAGTGTGATGAGCAGAAAACACACGAACAAACACGAAAAACAATTCGGTTGAGCAGACACCCGCGGACTATTTAGGTGTGGGTAGGTGAAAGTGGACAAGGCTGAAACAAGAGAAAACTCGTGTACAGAACCCCGACATATTTTTTACACCAGGGTACGCCTATGCAATACCATCGTTGTGCTGGGAGGACCCCGTGCCAGCAGACTTCACCAGGACGATCAATGAGTGGCACCATTCGACTAGCTCGTGATCGTCATCATGATCGGGTCATGACTTGAGTCGTGACCGGGTCGTGACCGGGTCATGACCGATGGGGTCATGATTTCGGTCAGGACCCGGCTCCGTGACCCGATCATGATCGGATCGTGACCGGATCGCGGCCGGGCCTTGACTTAGTTTGCTGTTGCTCACTGCACAGGAATTTGTACCGGCCATGATCTAGCCAAGGCTGTGTCATTACCGAGTCGTGATCCTGACATGGCTGGGTCACGATGAGGGCTCCAGAACCGAGACATGATCATGGCATCATCCCATCGTGACCCAACCATGACCTGATGGTCTGTTTCGATTTAGGACATCCAACCCAATCAAGTGTGCTCGCACACACACCTACCACTCAAGAAGTAATCCCATCATCATCCACCTAGCGCCGATGCTGGCACACCAACCTAGAACCTCTCCACCCAGCGGCAAACTTAGCACCTATCTGGCGGGTTGGTGGTTACGGTTAAGGTGAACGTAAGGGTTTTTGCCGGTTGCATGCCTTTGACGAAGCAGATAAACCGTTGTTTTGGAGCACCAGAACTGCATTGGTCATGACCAAGTCAGAACCGAGTGATGGGCGAATCATGACTCGGTCACGACCGGGTCATGGGTCATGAACGGCCACTCTCGTGACGGCCAAGTCGTCACCGACTTACGACCGACTCATGACCGAAGCATGACCGAGGCATGACTTCGGTCATGGGTCGTGACCGTCATGCTCGAGTCATGATCGGGTCATGACCCATGATCGGGTCATGACTGAATCATGACCAAAACCCGACAGTGTCTAGTCCGCTTCTTGAGATATTTCAGACTTGACGTGTAAGGTTTGGAAGCAAAGAAAGGCAGGGATGTCCTGCACTTGCGTTTATATCATCGGGTAGAGATGCTTGACAGCATGCACGTAGATAATGAGGTTACTCACAAGTGATTGGGGACAACCCTCTCAACTGGTATGAGATGTTTTCCGTCATGATTTGGTTCCCCGGAGGCACGCGAATGGGGCTGGAAAAGTTGTTTGAAGAGTCGCGTTTGCCCGGAAACTTGTGTCTGTCTTGGCCCGTTCTTCGCGACATTCGTTCAGGGCATGAGAGCGTGATTCTGCCCTCGCTGCCGACGTATTTCGGATCACCCTGTTGCAACATCTTCCGTTCCACTAGACACCCGGAGCACATTCTCCGGCCGATCGAAATTTTCAGGGGCTTTTCCTCGGCCACCCCCGCCGCTCTCTAGAGGTGAGCGATATCCAACTACACCACTGTAGATTGTCTCATACACAGACGTAGCCTTTTCCAGGAAGGACCTTACATAAGAACATGTTTTCGACGCATTGTGGCTCAGGAGGAAATGACTTAGACTGCCGTTGTTTAAATCGTCTGAGTTCCACAGCGTGATACAAAATCTGAAGGTGGCACGCCGCGGTGTTTTTTTCACCTACCCAGGTACCAGGTATCTACTAGCATTGTCACGTACGAAAAGAAACCTGAAATACAAACGTCGCGCAGCACATTGCGTTTTTCAACCCTTACAACTACCAGGAACGACATTAGAAACGTCTTCTTCACACGTGTACACCCGCGGAGATGCGGTAGTTTTCGCGCCCGCGGAAGGGACGATCAAGCCCAAAGTAATGGCACACGGAGCGTTCAGCAGGCGCGCCCCACGCGCCCGGAAACTGGGACGAATAGTAGACACGAAAAAAAATAAAAAAATAGTAGACATGGTTTTCTTGTCTATGTATTCTGTTGACGAACGCACCTACCTTTATGTGTTGGTACATGCAGCTGGAAAACATCTATATTGGAGCAGGCGGCACTCGTGATGCGTTTCGAACCCTCGAGTGTGCTTTGGTAATGTGCAATTTTTTTCTACTTTCGTCAACACCTTGCTGATGACACATCGTGGGTTCTCCCTTCCATGCATTCCACTGATGTTCTGATCGTCTCACACTCCGGGATTAGCTACAGCTACGGGGTGCACGAGTAGAAGGAGGAGGCAAGTTGCGCCACCTATCTAACTAAACAGTGGCAACAAAGGCAGTATGGTCCGGCAGAACGCCGCCGGGCTTGCTGCTGCGGCCCTCTCCCTGTCGCACTGGGTCCGTGGCGTTGCCTCTCAATACGACAGCTGCACCGACGGGACGGTCGCCAGCATTGCAAACGGCGAGTGCGACCATGCCAACAACAACCCTTCCTGCGGCTACGATGGGGGCGACGTGAGTTGCTCCTGCTGCTGACATAATTTTCTAGCGTTAGCCTGAAACGTGCATGCTGTTGGGTGCGTAACGCGTGGTCATGGCTGGTGCTACACCATGAAGGACCCATGTTACCTTGACGAAACGAGCACAGCAACGCATACGGCGGTTAGTTCTGGTGTGGAAGGAGAGGGCACTCCATCAGATGTGGGCGAGTCACGAGGCAGGTGTCCTACTCCACACCGATGTGAAATGATATGACAACCCCTCTCGCCGCCTCCGTTCCTCCTCAGTGTTGTTTCTGTAGCTGCAGCCACGCGGATTGCTATTCGAGTCTCTTCGACTGCCTAGACCCCGGCTCGAGCAACGGGTTCTACGAGTGTCAGGAACCGCCTCCTGCCACCCTACCTTGCTCGGCGGAGGTCCAGCAGTCGTGGGTGGTGGCCGAATCGGCGGAGGCACTGGCATTAGCCGCGGCCGTCAACTGTTCCGGCGGGTCGTTCGAGGTGGAGTGGAGAGGGTCCATAGTCGTGGAGTCCCCGGTCTACGTCCGCGACGGGACCGTTCTCACCGTTACCGGCGTCGGCTCGACCGCCGTCATCGACGGAAACGCCGCAACGCGACTCTTCACCGTCGTCGACGCGTCCCTGCACCTGCGGAACGTGAACATCAGCTACGGTGCGAGCAGCGCGGTCGGCGGGGGAATCGCCGCGGCAGGGTCCCGCGTGACGCTGAACCACACGAGCTTCGTCGGCAACAGGGCTACCGGCCACGGAGGCGCGGTGTATGTGTCGAACGGCTCTACCTTGTCCTGCTTGGGAGATATAGCCTTCGACGACAACAACGCGACGGGGGACGGGGGCGCCATGTACGTGATCGGTGCCTCGGCCGTCGACTGCGGTGCCTCCTGGCTCGGCAACGTGGCGGGTGATTCCGGAGGCGCAATATACGCCGGGAACGGATCCAGCGTATCTTGGACCGATGACGCCGTGTTCGTTGAGAGCGGCGCCGGCCGTTACGGCGGTGCTATCTGCGTCCTGGATGGCTCGACGGTATCATGGGACGGCCGGACGGAATTCCATTCGAACCGCGGTGCTCTTTGGGGCGGAGCCGTGGTCGTCGAACACGGGTCGAGTCTTTCGTGGGGCAGAGACACGACGTTCACGAACAACAGCGCTATCTATGGGGGTGCGCTAATGGTAGTCGACCTCTCCGCAGCTTCCTGGAACGCACCGACCACGTTTCTGGAGAACCAAGCTTGGTATTCTGGGGGCGCGGCCTACGTCCAAACTGCCTCGAGTATTTCGTGGACCGGACACGCGGAGAGCGTGTTCGACGGGAACCAGGCTCTGATTGGCGGAGGGATAGCTGTGACTCAAAGCTCTGAGCTTTCCTGCGCCGAGGAGACCACCACCACGTATGTCGGAAACTCGGCAACTATTTCCGGGGGTGCCCTAGAGGTGGGCTCCGGATGCAACGCGTCCTTCGGCGGCAACGCTTCCTTCGAAGGGAACAGCGCTGTTGGAGATCCAGGAATATTGGAGAGTGGCTTCGGCGGCGCACTGTTGATTGTCGGTAGGGAGTTACCTGCCGGCGTTTTCTTCGGTGGTTCGACGGCTTTCGTGGGCAATTTCGCGGAGAAGGTGGGAGGGGGGCTGGTCGCGAGCTACGCGACGGCGGCGTGGGGCGGGGACACGGCATTCGTGGGAAATTCTGCCGGTCGGTCCGGAGGAGCCGTCTTCGTCGTGAATGGCTCGAGCGTCGCATGGACCGGGGACACGACCTTCACGTCGAACGAGGCGAGCACCGACGGGGGTGCGGTGGCATCACCCATTCTCGACTCCGTGTACAATCTCCGGAGCTCTACCCTCCTCATCAACGGACCGACGGCCTTCGTTAACAACACGTGCGGGGGAAGCGGGGGAGGTCTCGCTGCCTTCGACGGCCTGTCGGTAGACGTCGACACGGCGGATGTTACCTTCTCCGGCAACGCCGCCGAAGTCGCGGGAGGGGCCGTTTTCGTCTCTGGCGCCGGCGTCGGCTTCGTATTCGTCGACGTGAGCTTCGTGGCCAACTCCGCTCAGGTTGGAGGCGCAGTTTCGATCGTGGGGTCCGGAAGCTTGAAAGGGTTTTTCGACCTCGAATGGCCAAGCCCAACAACATTCGACCGCTGCTCCTTCGTCGGCAACCAAGCGTCCGCAACGGGTGGGGCCGTCGAGAGCGCGGCCGGACAGGACGCCTTCGTCGGTAATGTGTTCGTGGGCAACAAGGCCGGGACCGGGGGGGCTCTGCGGATGGCAGGCACGGCGTCTGTGGAGAACTGCTCGTTCGTCGACAACGTCTCAGACGACGGCGAAGGGGCGGCCTTGTCCAACATCGGTTTCATTTCGAAGATGGCGCACATCTACTTCAGTGAAAACGTCTTCGACTGTCCATCCGGCACGTTCCTGGACTTCAACGCGGTAAGAATCCCGGACACCATATTTTGCTTTCAAATGTTCCGACTCTTCAGAAACCCATATCTATTCAAACTATTGTGTGTCAGTTGTTTCTAAAAATTGTTTCCAAATTTCCAAAACAATCTCCTCCGCCGCAAATAGAGGTCGTATGGTCTACGGATTTGTAAATTGGAGATTTGGGAGTAGTTTAGATGCTTGTAAAAAATGTCGCTAAGGAGACGTATTGCGCGCATAGCCGCTTGTGTCCTCCCCCGCAAGTGCAGTCCAGGTAGTCTGCTGAAGGGGTGGGCCGCTCCAACCAGAGTTAGTTTGTCGACAAAATAGACTCAGAGCTCGCCTAAGAAGCGGGTTCGGGCTTCTACTGTGCATGCCAATGCACCAACGCGTGCCTTGGAACGTTCCATCCATGCTCATGCCGCGGATGTGTAACAGTCGGGCGACCCATTCGAAGCCGTCTGCGCCGGGTGTGACATCGTGTGCGACGGATGCGTCTTCGAACAAGGGCTAGTCGGTCCCTCTTGCTCGGAAGCAATGGCCCACTCGACGAGCGCCGGCGGCAACACCACCCTCCAAGAAGTATCGATCGACCGAGGGTATTGGCGAGCAACATCCGTGAGCGAAGAAGTCCTCGAGTGCTTCCAGGCCGATGCATGTCTGGGCGGGGTGACGGGGACGTCTGGGTATTGCCTTGAGGGCTACGAAGGACCATGTGCGTGGCGTTGGATACTCCTCTCCTGACTAAGTCAGTAGCTCGCGTGTTTTATTTAACGTATAACAACTGAAATTGCTGAATCGTGATGCGTCATGTCGAATAGTCTGTCCTGGTGCTTCATTCAGGTCGTTGCCGTGCTGTCAGAAAAGCCGTGAAGTAGCTGTAGCCGTGTTGGCAATGCGATCGCTCACTTGTACCCACTGCGGGCTGCCCCGTTCAAGGCTGCGAGAAAAGAGCATCTTCAAGGTTGACCTCTCCCTTGCGCGCGGCCCCACACGACACGTACGAGTGGATGAAAGCTCGAACCGTCAGTGGCACAGCTCCCCCATCGAACAACTGTGATTCACCAATCTCACGCCCGTCTGTATTTGTATCTACGTGCCTGTCTGTCGTTTGGCGTACAGATTGCAGTATCTGCAGCGGTGGGTACACGAAGCAACTGGGGTTTTCTTGCACCAAGTGCTCCGAAAACAAGGCTGGTGGCATCGTGGTAATTGTCATGGTCGCCATATTGACCATCTTGGCGGCAGTCGCTGTAGTCTCGTATGTTATGTCGAGGGACGACGACGGGGGCGCGGAGGGAGGGTTCGTCGAGCGCGTTGCCGGGCACATTCCACTCCAGTCCGTGAAGATCGTGATCGTGTCGTGGCAGATCTTGACACAGGTTTGATAAGGCCATCTTTTATTCGGCAAAGACTTAAGCGCACTCAAATGTCGAACAGTCCAAGGTAGCGTGCGTAGTGTTGCTGACAACCGCGCGGACTGCCGTCCATGAACGATTGGGGCACATGCTGCTATGTGCCGCCCGCCCGCCACCGCTGAACCTGGAAAATAATGTGACCTCTGAATCACGGGTTTTGCAGCTGTGTTTGAGGCATGCCACGGCCATGAGCCCTACCCGGCTATTCGAGTTTCTACAAGAATTCCGGCGTCGTAGCTTACTTACTACACACTCTATCGAGCACCAACACGCTACTCGACTTCACATGCCACACGGCGCTTTTCGCATTAGTATTTAAGTGTGCGCCTGTGCGCCAAGCCCCCTGGATGAACGCTGTTAGAATCTGAAGAGTCACCAGAGTACCATGTTGTTCGCCGCCCCCACCCTAACACCCTCGGTGCGGACCCATGAACCCGTGTGTGTGTTGACTGGTGCCAATGCGCACGCCGATTCCGTTCGCCCATCCGCGTGTCTGTCGATTCGCGCCCCCGGATTTCCTTTCACAACAGTTCACGTCCGTGGCGAACGTCACCTACCCTGACGTGTACCAGGACTTCCTGGACGCAATGGACGTGTTTAACTTCGACCTCAGCTGGGTGTTCTCGACCGGGTGCATCTTCGACATCGACTTCCACGATCGCCTGCTAGTGTCGACGATCAGCCCACTCGTGGCCCTGTCGTTCCTGGCGTGCACCAACGCCGCCGTCGCCCGTACAAACCGCGGATCCCCCCGGAACCTCCAGAACAATGTGTGGCAGAAGCACGTATCCATGGGGCTCCTCCTCACCTTCCTCGTGTACTCGAACGTTAGTTCCGTCCTATTTCAATCCTTTGCGTGCGAGGAGCTGCACGACGGCAAAAACTACCTCCGGTCGGACTACCGCATCGAGTGCGACTCCTCCGGGCACAAGGCCTTTCAGGCGTACGCGGGCTTCATGATCGTCTTGTACCCGGTGGGGATCCCGGCTCTCTACGCCGGCCTCCTCTTCAGGGATCGCGACGTGCTGAGAAAGGATGAGGCCAACCGAGAAGACCCTCCACGCGTCACGTCGACGTCCCACCTGTGGGAGCCGTACAAGCCGTCGGCGTTCTACTACGAGGTGATCGAGTGCTGCCGTCGGGTTCTGCTCGCCGGCGTGGCCGTTTTCATCTACCCGAACACGGCCGCCCAGATCGCGGTGACTCTGGTCATCGCGGTCGCGTTCACGATACTCTCCGAGGCCCTGGACCCGTACTCGTCGAGGTGGGACTCGTGGACGAGCAGGATGGGGCACGTGGTCGTGCTCGTGAGCATGTACGTAGCCCTCCTGCTCAAGGTCGACGTGTCCGACGAACGGGCGAGCAGCCAGAGGGTGTTCGAGGCCATCCTCGTGGCCGTTCACGCGTGCATGGTGACGCTGGTCGTGATCGAGACGATCATCCTGTCGGTTTCGCTGAGGGCGGCCAAGGAACGGGAAGCCCCGCTGCCGAGGCTCAGCAGCAGCGGGAAGTCGTTGAGCCGTATGCTCTCGACTATGCACATGTCAGAAGGGGAAGAAGAGGCAAGGGATGATACAGTAGATGAGGCAATACTTCAGAGCGTGACAGTTACACGTACGCTGCGACGTACCATTTGAACGGAGCAACACTGCGATCGAATCCAAAAATCCACAACAAAATCCTACGGTATCTTGCTGCCTTTTTTGTTGTTGGCTCTCGCAGGAAGATCGGCGATATGGTCTACGTCGAGTGTTGCGAGAGAGCCTCGCGCGTATTGGATGTGCTGAAATATCGAGTTGTTCCTACATCAGCTGCCTTCTCTATGGTTTGCCAAAATTGATTCTCGGTTTGCTCAGGTGATCATGCAGAGTAACATGTCTAGTCTAGTCTATATGTTCGATCTTTGTTGCGGCCTTCGAATCACGAACGGTAAAATATCAAATGTTCGAGGGGCAATGATTTGGTGATGTTCGCGTAGCCAGAACACGCCTTTCTGAACGAGATGGGGGCGGTGTCGAGGATGTGTGATTGTGTTGGCTATAAAGTTAGCAAAATATCGAAGCATCAGGGGGCGAAAGGGTACACTAATCGTCAGGGAGATGAAATTGGGGTCGAGAAGTGCATGGTGATGGGTAGTGCACAGTGAAAAACGGATACGCTGGGACGAGACTATGCGTTGCATTCACGTTTTGAACCCGACATATAATGGTATCCTCATGAACCACAGTGCCACGTACCCTTTTTCTGTGAGTATTAAACTTAGGGTGATCCTTGGGGAGTAAAGTAGGCAAGTGCCATGCAGAAGAGCACTTCATGTGGCTCACCAAATTTGCGCAAGCACGAGATCGAGCATAGATAAAGCAAAACAAAACGCCATGGTGTGAAAATCGATCTTTCATTCGAGACGCCAAGCACGGTGGTTTGTAGCCCCAAGATTCATGCGGATCGCAGCACGTCCGTACATGTTCGGCATTGCGACGTTCTTTCCAGAAACGAGCACTGCAAACCATGTTTTATTGTGTTCCATCAAAGGAGACACGGAAGCCTCGGGAAAGTTAGACATTCACGGCCCTATTCATCGCAAATGGACTGACATTTGTTTCCTGCATGAATTCAAGGAATCCCGCAAGACCTCTTGCTCATCATTCGGTGAGTGGAAGGGACGACGGTGAGTTGGCGTGAAGGGATGCATTATCCTCTCAAGAACAGCATCGGTTCCATTCATGTCTCTGCAATGTAGCCAAAACGAGAGACCGTGCCATGTCGTGGGGTACGTGCGCCACGAGACAGAGGTCACGTTCGTGCGGCTCGAACCGTCACCAATTCGTACTCGTTAATTTCGACACGTCACATGGAAACGCTTACGGGCGAAAAACAAAAAAAGCCGACGGGTTCTTGTCTACCCCAGTGTTTGCAGTCATACCGCCCAGGTTTCGTTCACCACCACTGGTGCCCTGGTTTCAGACACGAGAGTGGAGGAGGGGTTATACCCAAATCTCGCACGACTGCTATTTTTGGGCGTGTTGGCTGCTACAGCAGTGAGCTGCCGAATTTTGCGCGAAAAGCGATGGCAGTGTGTACCACGGCCATGGAAATGACTGCCCTGGTGCGTGTGGGGTTGTGGACCCTTCCACTTTCCCCCGAGTTTCAAAGTACGTAAAACAGGAGAGAGGTGGAAACAACAACTTTTACTAAAACGCGCCTTTCGATGTTTTTCTTCTCAAGGCACCGTGCATCATGGAGAGGTAGACCCCCCTCGAAACGCAAAGTGAGTGCGCCAGGTACTGGGGTCAGGTTGCTATCCCCCGACACATCCAGAAACGCAACACGATATCGCTCTGCAGCCAGGAGTGTTGTCTACCTTGTAGGTCGGATCATGTCCATGCACCGCAGCTTGTTCTATCGACCCAAAACACCCCCCCGGTGCATTCATGTGCATAGGCAAAAATAGGCTACCTGGGTAGGTCGAAACTCCGCCTGATCGAACCCGAATGGTACTGAACAGTGCATGTCGCCACGCCAGTCACCAGAGAGAAGGTGTGGGTCAGATTCACATTAAAACTCGAACCAGATACTCTCAGGCGATAGCGCCGGGCATCCTGAAGTGGTCCAAGGTCTCCGTTTCTCTCCGAGACTACTTGATTGTCGCGACGCCGCCTGATCAAAGCCCCCATCCGCTTCAAACTTCAGTACCGTGTGACACAAGAGATATTGCAGGTATATCCGAGATGGACAGGTAAAGAGGGGCAACGTCCAACAAGGACGGCGGAGCAACGAGTTACTCTCGTCCGAACATGACGCAACCGGGACACACGAATCGAATCAGGCCCTAGTCTGGTTCTTCCATTCCTCTGCCGAACAGAAAAAACAGCGACTACAGAACGTTGGTTGCAGGGTGAGATGAGACCAAACACTCTACAACACTTTCAAACAAGCGGGGCCTCCTAGGCAATTACACCAACCTCGGAAAGCAACCGAAGAATCCCCAGGATGGGGGCAGCCAACCACAGCCGGTGGCCGACTTCTGCGCCACAATCCCCTGTCGACCCCCCTCCCCCCTTGTCACGAGAACGCAAGAATGATGAGCAGCTGAAGGTTCATCGTTAAAAAACGTAGCCTGGGCCGTTGAAAACCCGTCATGTCGCTCAGTCCCCGCATCGCAAGGACGCGAGGTCAGCGGTCTAACAACTTCGGCACGCGTGTACTGAACTTGATTCCAAGACGACCACACACACACGGGCCCCCCTCTCCTTGAGCGCGCTAACACCCTACCACATCAACGCCTCCGCAAACGCTTCTCCTCACGAGACGGTGGACGGCGGTCGAATCGATCAAAAAAGAAAGAGGGTCGGTCGCCCGGGCTCGGCCGAAGCCTTTCGTCTCGCGTCGCCCTCCTCCCCGGCCGCGTCCAACACCTGGACGTTTTCCAGCGCGAGGCTGTCTCGGATGTACGCCATGTTCTCCTCCAGGATGGCGGTCTGGTCGAAGGGGAGCGTCGCCTCCAGCGCCTGAGTGTTATTTTTTCCCCCATTTGTTGGGGGGAAGGTTGGTTGGTTGATCATCCGTTTTACAAGGAGACAGCGGTGATGCGCTGGCCATCAGAGGAGAGGTTTTTTTCCCGTTCTTGCTTGATTTGTCCGTTTCACAACGATGCGGCGGCGTGATGCGTGCTAGGCATAACAAGAGCCTCAGTTCTTTCTTGTAGAATGTTTTTTCAGCGAGGGGGGTTAGAAGTTGATTCGATCGTTTCACAAGGACGCAGTCGCGTGCTAGGCGCAGGAGGAACTGAAAACAGGGGATGGACGCAACGGCTAGTAGTCCGACACCTCTCGTTCGGTAAT
This sequence comes from Ectocarpus sp. CCAP 1310/34, assembly GCA_902602495.3. Classification (NCBI taxonomy): domain Eukaryota; class Phaeophyceae; order Ectocarpales; family Ectocarpaceae; genus Ectocarpus; species Ectocarpus sp. CCAP 1310/34. The sequence continues at coordinate 69,460 of CACKRE030005008.1, read as the reverse complement.
TGGCGGAAGCATTCACCCCAGTCTGTTCACTCTTCGATCCAAGGTTAGACGCCGTAGTGAATAGCGGCTCCCCTGGGTTGCCTTTGTTCCCGCGACGTGCTCGATCTCCGACAGACGTACACCTTTCAACCCCCCACGGCGCAGAAACCTGACAAACCGTTGCACAGTCTTGTAAAACAACATGGCACCAACAGGTGAAAAATACCGCACCCTTGTTGAGCAAACGTCCCGGATAAACCCAAGCTAGCGTTACCTGAGGACCGGCCTCCTCGAACTCCGCCTTCACGAAAGCCGCGAACTGCATCACGGCCTGCGACTGCTTCTTGTCGAAACCCGCCTTCGTCGAGAACGCCTTCGGTTTGTGCACGGCACGTGAAAAAGAGCAAAAACAAAAAGCAACGCAGCAGGGCAAGGAAAAGCACGGCACATCCATTCAATGTGACACGGGCACGCTGGTCATCAGCACACGATGGTGGGTGACATTTCGTTCACTGAGCCACACACGTGCAATTTGCGGCCCACGAATGCGGAAAAGCTAAGCGCAACGCACAAACCCAGTGACGTAACTACACAATGCACACAAAATGAACGCGTCCAAGCAGTGAAACCTCTCGGACAACAGAAAATATGTGGCGACCGGCGCATGAGGTGCAGAGTGCCGCGCACGACCGCACCAAGCCAAAGAGCGGGCGATGGTGAAGTACAGGCAGCCGTAACGAACGCTATCGCACAAGGAGCATCTCTCCCGTCATCGACCAAAAGCACATGCGCCCACACACACCCAAGCAATAGAGCCAGAAGATCACCCCCCAAACATGCCCTGCATATCCTTGAGCGAGTGTGCATTAAGGCCAGAGCGGCACGCAAGCAAGAAAAAAAAAAAAGGTGCAGTGGCAGCTACCCCGGACAAATGAGGGTACCCCTACCGCACACATCGACATACACGAAACAACGCCGACAAAATCTCCCTACTCTAAATCATACACACCTTGAGCCCCTTCATGACGTCAGGAGCGAATGCCTCCCCTCCGTTAGCCTCGAGACACGACCGTAGGTGGGTCAGGGTGTCCTGCTTCCACTGCGGGTAGGCGGACGCCACGTACACGTGGGCGGATTTCGGCGCGCCTTTGCTCTGCGCGTTGGGGAGGCGCAAGAAGCACAAGCAGCAGCAGCAGCAGCAGCAGCAGCAGCAGCAGCAGCAGCAGCAGCAGCATAGGGCGACCACGTTTGAGAGAGATTAATCTTCCGCCGATTGTTTTAGTGTTTTAGTGCAAACTTCGTAAACCTACCAAGTGCTCGGTTGTGATGCCTATTCTCTGTCCACAGTGCAGACCGATTCTCTGTCCGGAGTGAAAAACCCACCAACCTTTCAAGTTGGGGTGGTAGAAAAAAAAAAAAAAGCAGGAATACACGATCAACGGTCACGACGAAGAGCAAGGCAAGCACCGAAGGAGCAAAGGTGGGGGCATCCAACACGTCGTCGCTGCGTGACCCGGCTGATAAGTCAAAGATACACACCGAAAGACGGGATGGGACGAACACCGGCACACGCACACATAAGGGCGAGCAGTCGCCCCGAATGAGCCAAAACAAAGAGCTTCGACATAAAAGGCCCGCCTGCTTGACTATATCGCGTGACACACGACATGCAGTAAGAAAGTTAGCGCATTGAAACCCGCCTCACAAGCGCACGGGTCATCATGCCTCCGTCATTCTTCAGCCGAACAAGGGTCAACTGACACCCGAGTCGATGAATGCACAACAGACAGCCAACGGTGGCTTCCCATGTAGACTGCTCTCGCAAGATGTCCCCGGAGATGACATCGGACGTCACCGCCAACAATGCCGACAGTAACTACACTCCAAAACACCAGAAAACAAGAAGAAAATGCTAGCGAGACGAGACTAACACGCCAACAAATACCAACAGGACAGTCAGGATCAATTACACCCTAAACATCAACACCACCGGCAACACTGATGCACGAACTTTCTGCGCCGTGAGCCGGAAGGCCTTGAGAGTCTTGCTGAGAAACTGGAACGACCTCGACATCCAGCCGTCCACCTCTCCGGTCTGAGGCCAGCTCGCCTTCAGCACGCTGCCGGACTCTGCAATGCGCGGGTTTGTACGGGGAAAAGGCGCGTCGACGGGGGGGGGTGGGGGGTTATCGCGGCCACGAGCAGACGGGTCCGACGAAAAAAATCCGGCCCAATGTTGTCGCTCGCGCCTGCTCCGTTCTCATCCTGGCTATACCGGCGCGCGTCCACAAAAGAGGGTTTTTGCTTGACACTAACTGCACTGCTGTTGCGGCCATTCGTGGAACAAAGTACGCCAGCTCTTGCCCCAAACTCGCCAACAACAAAGTCGACGACATCGACAATCAAAACATCATCGCCACGTCCCACACAAGAGGACGCTTGCCCGTCCAGGTCCTGCTGTGGAATTCGCGGAATAGAGCACGCCCGCTATTGGGGAACCTCGCCCAAAACACCTAACAACCACCACCACGACCGCGGCAGCGACAACACCAACAACGACAAATATCATCGCCTTACGCCTTACCGCCGTGCCCCAAGAGGCCCCAGAAGTGCTCGGCGTAGTGCGGGCATATGGGAGCGAGCAGGAGGATCTGCACCTCCATGAACCGGAGGATGAGGGTCTTGTGCATCAACGTCGACGTCTTGAGGCACCAGTCCCTGTCGTCCGTCACGCCGCGACCCGGCAGCAGGAAGAAGCACAGCAGAGATCGAAAAATCTAGCGAGCAGCGTCCTCAAAGGCCGTGTGTTGGGGCATCTCGCAATCGAAGAAAGACAGTTCAATTATCGCAGTGGCAGTGCCCACGTGAGGCCACAGACTTTAGCCCGGTGGCCCTTGTGAAATCGCGAGACACTTTTGAGGTTGCTATCTTCACATCAATGGATTCCAAACATTGCGTCATACAGTGATGGTCCCCGTTTAATGCCGGTACGTGCCCAGCAACCCACCGAAACTATTCAAAGTACTGACAAAGACTTGGAAATTCAGTTTGTGCCCGCCGACAACACCGGCACTATACCGGGCACCGACACCAGTCAACCGGCACTAAACATGGACCCCCTCTGTACTCGAACAGCGCTGGGCGTCCGGCGAAGGCTGGCCTAGCTCGCTGTGTACTGGAAAACCAGACTTAAGGCGACAACCTTCCACCACAGGTCAAACGGATGGGCCTCACTCGAGACAACCGAATAGGAATGCCGAAACCAGCAAGAATATTACAGTATAAACGCCTACACATTCGTTTGCAGCATACATTTGCCGGGGCTTGCACAGGGTACAGAAGAGATTCGAGCATCAGCATGAACGGGTGTGCGGAGAAGTCACTCAAGCAACGGCATAGAAAAAACACTTACCAAAAACAGCGACACACCTGTAGAAGTCCCTGAGCAGCTGCATCGCGAAGAACCCCGTGTGCAGCCCTTCCCTCCACATCATGCGCCCGTAAGCGTCATCCGTCTTGTTGATGAGGGCGTCCATCTCATTGCGGAAGGCGCGGTCCATGAAGACATACTCCTCTGCTCGTTCCACGGACGAGCCAGCCGCACAGACCAAAAAGGGACGGGACATAATTACGCCGGAACATGGGACACCAGCCTAAAAAAATTGAAAAGCGACCGAAATCGCGAATTTAACACCTACTTCAAAAACAAATATATGGTGGGAGCACGCGGTTTTCCGCCGTCGAGATAGGAAGAAAAACAAAATGGGCCAAAAAACAACGCCCGATCTATATATTCATCTAGTCAGGGCGTCGGCGCAATGGCCGAGAAAAGCTACAAGGTCAAAAAAAAAAAGGGCGAGTGGGGGCACGGGGAGCAAGCAGACAGAACTACCAAACAACGAAAAACTTCTCAACATCGAACTCGCGAAACATGCGTTGGCAAGGGCGACAAGCATCTACAAGGTGGTATACCCGCCGCCCAAAACAACAACGAAAATAGAAAATGAACGAAACCCGTTCAAGAAGATGGAAGGTTCCACGGAGCGACCCGCACCTTCCGGGGTTTCTCTGAGCTTCCCCTGCGCCGCTTCCTCCAGCACCAAACCCATCCACTCCTGACACAAGGTACCAAAAACAAGAAAAACGGAGGCAGCAACGTATGTGACGTGTCATTCCACGGGGTGATGAGGAGAAGGAAGGTACATCGGTAACCGTGGGCGGGGCCACCGCCGGGAAACTTCCGGAACTCGAGGAGGCGTGAACAGACGAGGCATGGTCCACATTCATTTTGAGATATCACTGCTGGTCCATCGAAGGAGTAGCGCACATCCTCGATACAACCCTCCCGCTCTTGTAGCAATGGCGAGAGACGAAGCGCACGCGAGAAACCGGAAAACGCGCCGAGACCCACCTCCTCGCACAGCAGCAGAATACTAGCAGCGACAATAACCCGAAACGACACAAAACACCCCGCACAGGACCGGCCGGGACAAGAACGCACCTCCTCCCCGGTGAGAGCGAGGATGGCCTTGTTGGCCGAGTCCACGGCGAAGTTTGCGTCCTCGAGGGAGTCACCGGCGTCAGCCAAGGCGAACCTACAGATTCGTCAGTCAGTCCACGCCATACATGACGATCACAACCACAATGAATTGCAATACACGAAATAGGGAAGGGATTAAAGACTGCCAAGCTGACAACAAGTAAGAAGAAATACCAGAAGATGAATGGTGTCATGTCTTGTGTCGAAAGGGTCGCTCCGTTCATCGTATTCCCAATGTACATTCGTTCCTCTGCAGAAACAAACTTTATCCGGCAACTCTATTTTTTTACTATACATGTTGCGATATTTTAGCTACTTCATGCATCATCGACGAACTCCCCGCGTGATGGTGGGGTTCCTACAGACAACAGGAGAACCCCCCTCAGAGCATTCGTGGGACTTTCTCGTCTCCCATCACGAAAACTGTCCGTCGGCCTTGGTAACTACACGAAACATCTTGGGGCTTCCTTCTTGTACGCGCGTTAACGGAGAACAACCAAGGTCATCGGACGGGCACCTTGTCGCGTCGGCGCCGAAGCGCTTGACACAATCGTCCATCATCAGGAAGTTCCCCTTGCTCTTGGACATCTTCATTGCGTCCACCTGCACGTGCCCGTTCGTGAAGTAGCCCCGCGGCCTGTGCTCGGATCCGGGGGTTCAGGGAAACGGCGGTGGTGGTCGTTGTCGTTAACGAGAATGTCCACAACGGAAGATGGCGATTAGCATGCTGGTACCCAAAAGTGAACTACTCCAAACTGACGAAAGCAATCAGCACGCATTATAACGAAGAGAAGTTTCCAGGGTACACCCGGACATGTGTAGAAGAGCTGCGATCGAATCACCAAGTTGACGCCGGCAAGGCCACCCCCAACACACACAGTCTCCATTTCATTCATCATCCTTCTACAATTCGCCAACACATTCAACAGGGAAGAACACCACACATGCTGACCAGGTGTTCTCAATGCTGTCGTCAAATCGCCACGCTTCGATATTATTCACCCCGTTTTCCTCCACAGCAGTCACATTCTAACACAGTGACACCGCATTCTGCATCAACACAACCCCGCCAAGGGTTACTACTGGGGCCCACCACAACGAAGGCCTCCTTATTCATTCAGCAACGTAGGCTACACACGATACCACGCTCCCCTGACAGATTTTCGAAGCTCGATAAATACACAACGAAGAGCATGCCAACATAAAAAAATACATTCCTCAAAAGCTCTCGACGTCAAGGTTCAAATACAACCACACTCAGTACTTGTGCTGCAGAGTAAATCAGGCAATGAAAAAGAGGGGGGGTGCTATCTTAGGTAGCCTACGATAGGCTTACCAGAGCTCTGGGCGGTCCTTCCAGATGCTGGCGTGGTTGTAGAGGGCCATAGTGAGGTGGTTCGGGATGAGGTCCTTGGCGGAACAGCGGAGGTCCATGGGGTACCAGTACTCGAACTCCGTCCTGCGCGACAAGAGAAAAACACGCGCAGCGGCCACCGAGAGACAGAGACAGAAAGAGACAAGGGAGGCAGAGAGAGAAAGACAGAAAGAGAGAGAGAGAGAGAGAGAGAGAGAGAGAGAG